>JAKMXC010000517.1:0-43965 GCA_025328345.1 Colletotrichum sp. SAR11_59 | reverse complement strand
AATAATAGTATAAAAGATTAAGTAACTTACTACTATATAGGTTAATAAGAGAAAGAAAAACTAAAAGTAAACTAAGTATAAAAAATTATATTATTATGTTATTTATTTATAAAACGTAATATAGTTAGTAGTTTAGATTAATAAAGTTCTAAGCCTATTTTTAGCTTATACTAACTACTTTTAGCCTATACTAAACCTATACTTACGTAAAGGTTAGAAAGGGGGGGTATATATTATAAACTATACTTACTTATTATATCTAAGTAATACTATAAATTACTAAGAATTCTACCCCTAGCGACCGCACTCGCTTAATAAGCGCCCTATACCTATTTTTCTCCTATATAAGGAGCATCCTAAAAACTTCCTTTCTTTAGCTTAGATTACTATAATTAAGGCACCCCTAAGTTAAACAAACTAAGGGCCAGCCCCTCATACTTATAACTATAACTATAACTTAATATACTATTATAATATATTAATCCCTAGTTTCTATTAGTAGACCTTACTATTAAATAGCTAATTATATTACTTTAATTGCTCTTATTTAGTAAGTTAACTATTAATACCTACTAATAGTAAAACGATAAGTATATCTTCTTATACTTTAGCTAAATCTCCTACTTTAAGATTATTATTTTCTTTATATAACTAGCTTTAAAGTCTAGCGTAAGAACTTACTAATATTAAAAACTATAATATACTAAACTTTAAGTATAACTTTAATAGAGAAGGTTTCTTAATTAAGGAAGGTTATAAAAAACTTTAATATATTATCTAAAAATAGGATATTAAATCTAAGGAGATATAAACTTTTATTAATAAAAGTAAATAAGCTATAAATAACCTTAATAAGTAACTTTAGAATACTAAATAAATATATAAGAAACTTAAGAAAGATATTAAGGGAGATACTAATTTTAAAAAGGTTTAAAAACTTTAGGAAAAGCTTAATACTTTCTAAGTTACTACTAATATTATTACTACTTTTATTAGAAGATAATAGAAACTTAAACTTAGTACTTTTATTATCTATAATAGTACTTTTAAATAACTTAAGTTATTTCTAATCCAAGCTAAAAACTACTAAAACTTTTATTATAAAGATTTTATTAGTAAGACTAAGAAAGTAATTTATATAGCTATCTATTTCTATAAAAGAGCTTTTAAGTAGTTTAAACCTATTTAAAAAGAATTCCTTAAGTATAAAATACTTAATAAATACTCTATTAAAACTTATAATATTTATAGTAATTTCTAAGGATTTAAAAACGTTTTATACTCTCTTTTCTAGGACTTTAATAAGAAATAATAAGTAAAAAGAGAACTAGTATAACTATAGTAAACTAAATCTATTAAAGAATATATTACTATATTTTAATAACTTAGTATTTAGTTTAACTTTACTAAAGAAACTAAGATCTTTATATTCTATTAAGGATTTAAAAATAAAGTTAAAGATAAGATTATTAAAATTAACTACTTTAAAGACTTCTTTTAGTATACTAACTTTACTATTAAGATTAATAATTAACTTTTTAAATATTATAAAGAAAAAAACGAAAAATAATAAAGACTTAACTCTAGATATAAGTATTAGTAGTAACTTTAATAGAAATTTAACTAATAGTAGAGTAATAATAAACCTTATAATAACTAGAGTAATACTTTATTAAGTATTACTTATAGATAATATAGTAGACCTATAGATCTTAGTATAATAACTAAGTTTAATAATAAGAAACCTTAAAACCTTAAGTATTATAACTATAATAAATAAAGATATATTACTAAGGACTATAAATAACTTAAAAAGCTTCCCTAGAAACTAATAGCTAAGTAACCTTAATAAGTTAATATAATTATAAAAGTAATATATATATCTTAATTTTAAACTAAATACTATAATAATAACTACTAAATTTACTTTAAAGATAGGGAAATATTAAGATATTACTTAAAGGATAGTAATCTTAGATAATCTAGTTATAATATAACTATTTTAGATATTTACTTTAGAATTTTAGTAATAATATATATTAATAATAATAAGATTATAAGAAAACTAACTAAATAACTTAATAAAATACTATAGATTGAGTAGTTTAAACTTATTAATACTTCCTCTACTATATAAAACTAAAAACTAGAGAATAATAATAAATAAAAACTTATATACTTCTAAAAAGTTAAAAGCTTATACCTAGAATAAATCTAAAAAGAACTTTATAACCCTTTATAAGAATAATAACTAAGAACTATACTTTTATATATAGAATAATATAAATATATATATAGAAATTCTATTAGAATTAAATAAATTAATTAGAAAGTTAATAAATAAATTAAAGAAAAATCTAAAAAAGAACTAGAATATTAGTATAATCTCTTAATAGAATAATAACTCCTAAGTATAATTAGTAACTGAATTTTTAGAGAAAATAAAAGTTTATTTTATAACTTAGATAAACTTTATAATATTACTTAATAATATACTTAGATAAAAAATACTTATAAGTTTATTTTTAATATAGATAACTTTAGTTCTAAAGAAGATTCTAATAACTAAGAAAATAGAATTAAGTAATTCTTAAAATACTAAGAAATTAATATATTTTAAGATAAATAATAATATTATTTCTATAGTATTTTAGTAAGTTAGTAAAACTAAAACTATACTTTTTAGTTATATATAAAAAACTATTTTATATTAAGAAATAACTACTAACTTTATAGAACTTTCTTTTAGTTTTAATATTTTTATAATAAGTATAAAGAATATATAGGAGAAAAATATAATTACTAATTCTACTTCTAAAAATATAATAATAAACTTATTTATAAAATATACTTAACCTCTACTATAATTAGATAGACTATAGTATTATTTAAAAATAACTTTATAGTTTTAAACTTAACTTTTAGTTTTATATAAGATATTAATATAATAATAATATAAAGTAGGATAAATATTAATAAGATAAATATTAAGTTTACTACTAAGAAAAGGTATATATTTAGAGAATTATAAAGGATAGACCTAAACTTCTATAAGTTAGAATCTATAAGAATAACTTTTTAAAAATATAATAAGAAAGAAAGTAAATTACTTATTCTAAATAATTAAAGTAATTAAAAAACTAAACTTACTTACTAATAATAGATTATAATAAATAACTAAGAAAAAATCTATTTACTAGATATTATAAAGATATATAAATAATATAAAACTTAAAGTTACTATTAATAAATAAATAATATTTATATTAATTAATAGTAGAAATAAAGTAAATTTTATTACTTTTTAAGTTATTAATAAACTAAACGTATAATAAAAAAAAAGAATAACTATACTTTCTATATATAGTAAAAAGAGAAGAATTTAAGTATAAAGGAGGTACTATCTATAATAAAACTATACTTCTTAAGATAAACTATTTAGATTAAAAAGAAAGAATTTAATTTAATATTACTAATATAAAGATATATAATATAGTATTAGAATTACTTTAATTATAAATAAATAACTTAGAAATAAATTAGAGTAATAGCTAATTTTATTAAAATTATAATAATTTAGTCTTTAAGTAGTTTTATTAGAATTAAACCTTAAATAAGTTAATATAGTTAAGAATAATAAAATAATACCTCTATTATTTAAAAAAATAAAAAACTATATTATAACTACTAAAAATAATAGATCTAGAATAAAAGAATAATCTACTTCTATTTATTCTAAAAGAATATAGAATTTATAAAAAACTCTTTATAGTTAAACTAAAAACTAAACTACTTAAATATATTAGTTTTAATTATAAAATCCCTTTTAAAAAAAGAAAAAAACTATATTTTAATAAAATCTATAGACTTAACTAAATAGAAATAGAAACTTTAAATAAATATTTTAATAAAAACCTTAGAAAAGGTTATATTAAACTTTTAATATTACTAATGAGAAGTTTAATCTTATTTATACTAAAAAGAAATAAAAACCTATAACTATATATTAACTACTATATACTTAATAAAATAATAATTAAAAATTACTATCTATTACTATTTATTAATAAAATAAAATAACTCCTCTATAAAGCTAACTAGTTAATAACTTTTAATTTTAAAAGTATTTATAACTTAATTAAAATAAAGTAAAGAGAAAAATAGAAAACTACTTTCTAAACGTAAAAAGGATATTTTAAGTATTTTATTATACTCTTTAGTCTTATTAATACTTTTATAATATTTTAAAATATAATTAATTTAGTTCTATATAAATATATTAATATCTATATAGTTATCTACTTAGATAATATCTTTATTTTCTCTTTTATACTTAAATAATATAAAATAGATATATATAACGTTTTATAAACTTTCTAAGAAATAAAACTTTTAATTAAACTTAAGAAAAGTAAATTTTATGTATAATAAGTAAAATACTTTAGATTTATTATTATTTTAGGAGAAATTAATATATCTAGAAATAAAGTTAAAGCTATTTAAGAATAACTAATTTTAATAAAATTTAAAGAAGTCTAAAAATTCCTAGGTTTTATTAATTTCTATTAAAAGTTTATTAAGAATTATAGAAAGATTAATATAATTTTTATAGATCTTAGTTATAAGAACGAACTATTTTCATAAGAAGAACTATAATAAATAACTTTCTAAAAGGTTAAAAACTTTATTATTAGTAAACTAGTTTTTATTATTTTAAACTTTATAAAATAGTTTAAAATAAAACCTAATATATCTAACTATATAATTAGAGTATTATTATTATAATAAAACTTAGAAGGATATTAATATCTTTATACTTTCCTTTCTAAAAAACTTAAAAAACTAAAACTTAACTATAAGATCTATAATAAAGAACTTATAGTAATTATTAAAGTTTTTTAAAAAAAGAGATTTAAGTTCTTTAAAACTATTTATAAAGTATTTATATACTTAAACTATAAGAATTTTATATACTTTATAACTTTAAAAGTATTAGAAAAATAATAAATATAATAATTAGAATTCCTATTTAGATTTAATTTCTAAGTTATATACTAAAAAGGATTAGATAATAGTAAAGCTAATACTCTTAGCTAAAAACTAAACTATAATATCTTAATACTTAAAGAAACCTAAGTAATTCTTAAGAAAAATAATAGAGGAGACTTAGTATTAGTAGTTAAGTTCTTAATAATAGCTAAATAATTTAATATTAGCTTACTTAGTAAACTAAATAATAAAGTAATTATAGAATTTTATATTTACTTTATATATAGTTACTAAGGAATTATAAAGACCTAGAAATAACTATAATAATAATATAAAGAAAAAGTTACTAGAGAATATATAGTAAAAGTAATTAAAAATTATAAAGTTTACTTTAAAAGTAAACCTACTTAATATTAACTTTATAGTATATTATAACCTTTATTTATACTATAAACTACTTAGTAATCTATATTACTGAACTTTATTATTAAATTACTAAAGTTTTAAAAACTTCTTATAGGAGTATATTATAATAGTATTCTTATTATTATAGACTAATTTATAAAATATACTTACTTTATTTTATATAAAAAATAAGTAATACTAAAAAATATATATATATATTTCCTAAATATATTATTACTAACTATAAAATACTTAAAGAAATTATATTAAATAGAGATAAGATCTTTATTTCTAACTTTTAGAAGTTAATTATATTATACCTTAGTATTAAATAATTAATATTTACTATATTTTATTTATAGACTAATAGATAGATAGAATAAATTAACTAAATCTTTAAAACCTACTTCTATACTTATATTAATTATAACTAAGATAATTAAGTTATATTACTACTAATAACTTAGTTTATTTATAATTAAGTTTGTAGTTATAACGCAGCCCCCCTACGAAAAGACTATAGCAAAATTCACCCTATACGTAGGTATAATTCTAGAAATACTATATAAGTACTTTAACCTATACCTTCTACTAATTAAGGAAAATAGTATAGAAACCTTATACGTTCCTACTAATAAGTAAACCTTTATATAAAGTTAAACGCACGCCCTAGCTAAATAGACTAGTAGAATAGTAATAGCGCTAGCTATATAGCGTAGAGCTAGTAGCGCTATATATAGTAAGGCTAATTATATTAAGGCTAAATAGGTTACTAAAGCTCTTATAGCTTAATGATAGCTTTACTAAACTTTCTAGTAAGGTTAATATTACTATATAAGAGATAACTTCTTAACTAAAGAGGTTATTAGAAGAGGTTCTTATAGCTAGAAGTATAAAAACTCTAACGTAGGGCCTTATACCTATCCCTCTTCCTCTTCCTCTTCCTTATTAACTTATAATAAATCTTAAAACTTTATAATATCTATACTATATAAGGAATATAAGAATATTAACTTTATATAAAGTATACCTTTTTTTAAGAATATTGCTAAGGATATTACTATATAGAATAATATCTATATACTAGATAAAACTTTTAAGTTTAGTATATACTTTATCCCTAATTAGAAGTACTTTATTAAAGTTATATTAAATAGAGCTCTTAGTAATATCCCTCTAAAGGACCCTATTTACTAAGTAATTATAGTAATAATAAGACCTAATAGCTTTAACGTAGAGGCTATATATATCTCTAGCTATCCTAAGGAGTAGCCCTTCTTTACGTAAACCCTCTATAATACTAAAGTAGACGTAGCTTAAGCCTTAGTATAAGCTTAATAGGGGAATATTAGTAAGTACGCTTTACGCTAACTATTATATAGAGAGAGCGTTACTAACAATAGCATAGCTACTATAAAGGCGTTAGCTAGCCTAATTAAACAAGAAGATTAGTAGATAGTAAAGTAGTAATAGAGATAGTATTTAATAGCAGCGTAGGTAATACATAAGAGAGAGGATAGGTTAATAGTTCAGTAGTTAGTAATTAAGTAATTAAGTAATTATAAACTATATCGTTACTGAAGTGAAGTTAAAGATCGTAAAGTTATTAACATATATATATAAGTGCAGCTGAGGTTAAGAGAGCTACGTAAGATAGAAATAGTTAGCTAGCTTCTAGTTACTGAGGTGATAGGTAGGATGAACAGACGTAGTTAGAGATTATAATCACGTGACTAAAGGATATATATATTGTTAGGAGGCGTGGAGTTAGGAGGTCTGTCGCTCTAAGTAGGTAAAAATCATAGTGAACGGCTAGAGGCCTAGTTTATTTATAATAGTATAATAAGAGAAAGTATTAAAAAATCCTCTTTCTACTTTAACTATAGATTTAAACTTATTACTTATAGAGAACTTTAAGTAAGTTTAGCTATAGTAAAAGCTATTACTTTAGTATAGTAAATTAAAAATATCTAAGAAAATATGTAAAAAGAACTTAAATTTATATAATAAAGAATAACTAAGTTTAGTAATAAATAAAAAAATTAAAAGATTAACTTTAAAAGAGGGAGATAATACCTATTTTATATAGCGAAATATTAAAATAAAATAACTAAATAATAAATTAAACTATAAAAAACTTCGACTTTTTAGAATCTTATAAGTTATTTTACTAGTTAACTATAAACTTAAACTCTTAGAAACTATAAAGTATTACTTAGTATTTTATATCTTACTTTTTAAACTAACTTTATAAAAATTATAAATAAATAATATTATTATTATAGAAAATAGTAAATTAAAATATAAAATAGAAACACTATTTAACTATTAATATAGAGATAATAAATAGGAATACTAATTAAATAGAAAAACTATAGATATAAAAATAATATATAAGAACTAGATGATAATTTACTTAACTATTATAATAAAATTAATAAGTATATTAGAACACTTAAGTATATTAACCTAAGAGATAGACTAAGTCTACTTATAACTTTAGAAGAATTTAAAGAATATATAAAATATACTAATAAAAGAGAAAAATAAATATAAGAAGAAAGATAATAGAAATAAAAAGAAACTAAGAAGTAAAAGATATAACTTCTATTTATATAAGTATAACTAAGAGGATATATTTAACTAATATAAATAAGAAAACTATTTATTTACTTAAGGATATTAAAAATAAATTAAAATAATATTAAAATACTACTAATATTAAGTACTAAAAGATCTAGATTAATAAAGTCTAGACTAAAACTAAACTCTTATTATTCTAGATTATTTAGTACTTTAGTAGTTTAGAGATTATTTACTACTTATTTCTTATAAATATTTAGTATTAAAAATATACTATCTTCTTTATTAATCTTCTATATTCCTTATTTAAAAGTTTTAGTTTAATACTTTTTTATTAAATTCTTTATTTTATAAATATAACTTAAATAACTAGTAGTTTCTACTATTTAAGTTTATAAATAAGTAAACTCTTAGTAAAGTATAAGTAGTTCTTTACTAATCTTTTTTTTTATTACTTATTTAATTTTTATACTATAATATAGTTAGTTATCATTTAAGTAAAATTAAGATTAGGAGTTATTATATAAATTAAAACTATTAGAATACTATTATAAAGTTTCTTCGTTTTAATATATATATAATACTTAGATAATTTCTTACTAAAATAGTAAAGAACTTTTATTTAAAAATAGTAGATATAAAGTATATTACTAGCTAAAGAATAAAACTTAATATATTTAATTAAAGCTTTATATTTATAATCTTTAAGTTTAGTAATAACTAATTTCTTTTTTGATTTTTAAATATAACTTAATATATTATTAATATTATAGAAAATTAAGAAGTATAATTAATAGATCTCTAATTTAAAACTAATAACCTATTTATATTAGGTTTTAAAAATAAGACTTTTAAAGAGGGGACCTAATATTATAACCTATTCTATATAAATAATAGTTAACTAACCTATTTAAGTATTAAATAACTAGGATATAATATTTATATTATAGGATTATAGGAATAATAAAGACTTACTTAAAATAGAAAAACTATAATATAAGTTATATAATAATAAAAAGGATTAATAAAAAATAAGTAGTCCTAACTTAAGACTAATATAGAGAAAGTAGTCTATACTTAAGGACTACTTAGGAGATATTAGTCTTTAAAATAAGGAGATTACCTTAGATTTATATATAGTATAACTTTAAACTTTACTTAAAGTTAGACTCCTATAGTTCTTTAGTAATTAACTTCTTAGTATTTATTTTTATAGATACTCTTAGTTTACCTTTACTATAAATTACTTATTAAGCTTAAGACTAATTACCTTAGTCTCTAAGACTTAATTTACTATAGCTTATAACCTATAACTATAACCACAACCTAGTATACTATTATAACGTGTTAATCCCTAGCTTCTATTAGTAGACCTTACTGTTAGATAGCTGACCGTAACACGTAAGTTTAGCTAATTAACTCTTAAAAAAGCCTCGTTTTAATTAGCTGATTAATTAATTTGATTAATTTAGCTTGATAGGGTAGCACTGCTAGGCAAGCCGTTTGCCTCCGGATAGCAGAAGATGACAAAGACCCAGCTAAAGAAGCAGATACCTGCATAGAAGCTGAAAGCACCGCTAGGCGTCAGACCCTTCATTATAGACAAGAATGTCGAAGCGATGATAATATTGCAGCCCCAGCAGGTGACGGTGTTCATCATGGTGCCGAGGGCGCGGACCTCAAGAGGCAACAGCTCAGTGCCGACCCAGGCAATGGTGGCGACTCCACCGGCGAAGCAAGCTACGTAGACGATGATTGTGACGAGGACGAGGATACCCGCCCAGTTTACCGAGGTGGCTTGCAACTTGAGGTCGGGTGAGACTGGGATCCAGTGGAATGCGATCGCAGCGACGGCCATGCTGATGGACTAGAATCAGTCAGTATTGTGTCGGAAATATTAGTGCTTAAGGTAAGAAACTCATCATTCCCATGACAGTGAAGATGAGAATACGGCGTCTGCCAAGTCGATCGATAACCAACAAGTTTACCAAGGAAAAGACAAAGTTGGTTGCGCCGACGACGATGGAGACGGCGACTGGCTTATCGAAACTAACGAGTCCGAAGAGAACGCCGCTATAGTACATCAAAGTATTGAAGCCGCCGAGTTGAGAGACTGCCACTGTCAGTTTCATCCCTTCAACGTTGGAACGGGTAGTCTTACTGGCCATGATAGCACAGGCGCAAATCAGAGCGCGCAGGTTGGAGGGAACAGTGTGGAGCTCCTTGAAGCGGTGCCACAGGGAAGTAGACGTAGCCTGTGCCTCAACCTCAACAGCCCAAGTCATGTGTCCCATCTTTGCCTGAACCTGTTCCTCTGTGGCATGGGGATAGATGCGTCTGATGACTCGGGTAGCCTCTTCAACCTTGCCGTGGGAAATAAGCTGTCGCGGTGACTCGGGGCACCACGGTAGCAGCAAAGCAAGGGCGATAGGTGGCAGACCACCAACGGCAACCATGTAGCGCCATCCGTGGGCAACCTCAGTGAAGCCGGCTCCAAGAGCATAAGAGATAAGTTGACCAAGAGTCACACTCATTTTATCGAAGGCAATCATGCGGCCGCGGTGTCTGGCAGGGGCCAGCTCGCCGATATAAAGAGGCTAGTCTCGAGGCCTCAGTATCAAATGTGTCAGGTATGGGGTTCGGGGAACCTACGATGATCATGGCGGCAGATCCAACACCCAATCCAACGATGAAACGACCGACTGTCATCTGAGCCAGCGAGAAAGCCGCGGCTTGGATGATTGAGCCGATAAGGAAGAGAACGCATCCGATGTAGATACCGAGCTTACGTCCGTATCTGTCGGCAGGGAGACCGGCGATGATGGCTCCGATCAGGGCGCCGCCGGAGGTGATGGATGTCACAAACTCTTGCTCCGAGGTCGACAGTTCGTGTCCGAGGTCCGACTTGAGACTGACCAGGACGGCCGAAATCACACCGGTATCGTATCCTGTTAAAGTCAAGATTAGGGCCCGCGCGTTCCATGGAAACTTCCGTGCCGCGTATCAGCAGCAAAGTAGCCAGAACTTACCGAACAGAAAGCCACCCATCGCCACGGTGAAAGTGATGAGCCATACAGCTCTAGACGGTTCAGTATCCTCGATGGAATCATCATAGCTGGGGACTTGGACACCGTCAGATTGCTCGACGTGCTTCGCAACTCCGTCAACTTTGACCTTATCGAGAGACGCTTCTCTTGACAGGTTCTTGCTGTCGGCGTCGGGGGTTGTTTGCGACATCTTGCCCGAGGAGTGTGCTGGCCAGCCTCACAAGAAAGACGTTGCAAAGCAGCGGATGTAGAAAGAGGGATTGTGGTCGTGGGGGTTCGGCTATTGAGGGTGAGGCTAGTTGCTAGATCAGAAGCTCGAACCATCATCGGACGAAGGCGACTACACACATGCTTATATAGAATTTGAGTCAATGCCTCTCTCCCCATGAGACTACTACACCCCTAGCCCATTGAGAGCGCGCCAAGGTGGGTCGCGGGGTTTTATTACTCGAATGAGTTTGTTGTATGGGTAGACAACGAACACGCGCGCCCTGCCAGCTTCAATTCCCTCATCCGTGCCTTCACTGAACCAGACGGAATCCTCGTTACATCCGGCATGTTGGAGCAGGGTTCTACTGAAAGCCCGGGCAAAGATACCTTGGTTCCCTAAAGCAGCGCGCAAAACAACCAGTAGCCCCCTCATCTCCTTTCCCCAACACCTGAGAGCGTTGCTGAGTAGCGTAGCTGAATTAATTGCGGGGGTGGGTTGTCTGGGGTGCTTCCGCGTGCGGGATACGCGGGGGAATCCATACTAAGCCATGCCTAAAGTAGTAACAAAAGCCCGCCGTATCTGTTATTCGTTCGTCTGAGACGCAACGCCTTGGTAGATTCGTCCATCAGCAAGCGCCTTACTGTGATCAGCGTGGGGATGTTGAAAACATGGCACTGATTTCCGGATGAAGGGGAGGCCAGCCCATCGGTACCAGCGATGTTATGTCGGCATTTTCCCGTATGTTTACCCCTTGGATTGCAAGACGATATGGTACGAAGAATACCAGAGGAATTCCAACGACGACGCGGAATCATTCAGAGAGGTTTCGAAGACTTTCCATCGGCTACAACACAGAACGCGCCCTATGGGCCCGTACATGGGTCTCGGCAACTTCAGAGAAGAATGATGTCATCGCAAACAATGAGGGAAACGATACGCAACTTTGCAGCCGATGGGAACAACGCCGAATGCACTAGATACGAGAATAGACAGGACGGGGGCTAGGCGGTTGGGATGGCGTCCGCTGCCCCAGATTTTGCGTGCATCAGAGTTTGCCCCGGATATTCCCCCACACTGGGGAAGGATATATCTTCCACTGACATTATCAATTTCGCGGCTCCGATTGGAGCCCGCAGTCCTGTGACTGCCGTGAACAGAAGGGATTTTGTTTAGCCCGCGGATCAGAGGCGGCGGCAGATGGGTCTGTCCCCAAGAAAAGTGTGCGGAGTGAACGTGGAGACCCTGGTCAAAAAGAGGAGGCTTCAACGAGTCAGGGACTTGCATGTGGGATTGCCTGCCAAAAGGGGTAGAATAACCCGCGGGACTCAGAACAAAACAAGGATAAAGCTTATTCGCCCGAACCAAATCAGCTCCGTTCCCTTCGACGCGGCCACCCATGCGACCAACGAGATGGCTGGGAATGGTCACTGTTCAACTTGACAGTTAATGGGAATCTGAGGCTCTGTCAAAATGCACATGCGAGGCATCATGGTGCACGCATAAGGGGTCTCCTCACAGTCCGATCTAGGCCCTGTCATGTTTCGGGACGAGCCCGGACTAGACACCAGCAGGAACCCGCGGGTTTTGAAGATGTAGGCAACTGATGCTTTTCCGTCTCCATCTTATTCTGCATATTGACGTTGTTGTGATTCTTTTGTTTCCACTTAAGGAAATTAAATTCAGGCAGCAGTGAAACGCTATAACTTAGTGCATTTAGAACTAGACATAGTGATTTCAGACCATTTTGTGAAGAATTCTTTTATAAATTTTTGTATAACTAGGGATATATAAGAGGTCCCCTTTACTCTAACTACCTCCTATATATCTAACTACCTTTATTAACTACTACTCTATTAAGTTATAGTACTACTTTAAGTTCTACTAATAAGCTCTCTTATTTTAGATAGTTTAACTAGTTTACTTTATAATACTAGTTATTAGTTATTTTATTATTTTTAAATATTTTAATAATATCTTTAAACTTATTAAATATTTTAAAAAGAGATAGATTATTATAGCTATATTAATAGACGATAACATATACTAGTAAATAATAGAAGAATAATACTTCTTTAAATTTATTATAGTTCTAAGGGAAAAAGTATTTACTTTAAAACTTATAGATATTATCCTCTTTTTCTTTAATAAATTAAATACAGTTATTACTACTCTTAAAGTAATAGTTATAGAAGTAGTAAATATAGTATTACTTTAGTATTTTAGTATAATAAGTTATAATAGTATAAAGAAAGAGATACTTACCCCTTAGTAATTCACGTTCTCTTTATATACCCCTATAAGTAACTATAGAGGTCTCTCTATAAGCTATCCTAGCCCTTAATTATTTCCTTATAAGAGTTATATAGCAGTTAATAAGGTACGCCTCCAGGCGGCAAACTACAAAGAAAAAAGTTAGAAGGGAAGAAAGATAGTGATTCAGACCAATTCTCCCACAGAACTGGTCCTCGCGATTCAAAAGGATCTAGGCACATTAGAGAATGTCACATGGTAAGATATGCAGGTCCTCCTCCCAGTCTAGCGGAGCCTTGGACTTCCTGAAAAAAGCCATGCAACCCTTCTATGGCCTAGCAGCAGGAGATAATTTCCGATTTGAGTAAGTGAAGTTCAGGAGTCTGCGCTATCTTGGTATGAGAAACCAGACAGCCGGGTGTATTGTTACGATTAGGGTTGCCTGAATTCATACAGGAACCGGAGGAACTACCTGCTGCCAAAGAAACCAGTCCCAGAGCTTCAGCACACCAATCACTTGGGTACAGGAATCAAGTTGAACCCCAAATACTCTGTAAAGCATCATGAACAACCTGTCTGGTAACTCAACATTTAGCAAAAAGCATCACTTGAGAAAACAAGATCCGTTGGAAGATGAAGATGCGAGAAGATCGCTTTGAATCTATTCCATAAACCATTCAGACGCTAACTCATCCAACCCAAACCAGATCCTATATCCTAATGTCGTAGACTCATACAAATGCCATTCACATCTATCCCCAGACATCCTCTTGCCACTTACGGTTGCGCTTCAATGCCTCGCTCCAGTCCTTGACCTGAGAGTCTTCCCAGCCCTTGTCTGCTTTCATGACATCACCAAGCGTCTTGCCAACCTCTCTAGCCATGCTTGCCCTGCCGCACATGTACAAGCTAGCGCCGTCTGCCAACAAATCGGAAACATCCTTGCCCAGCTCCCGGATCTTGTCCTGAACGTAGGTCTTCTTGGTACCCTGCTGTCTTGAGAAGGCGGTGACAATCTTCAACTTGCCGCCGAGATCCTTCTCCATCTGCTCAAGCTCCTCGCGGTAGATGTAGTCCTCATCAGGCTTGTGGCAGCCGAAAAAGAGCAGCATTTGGCCAACATCCTTGCCGATGGACTGCAGACGGAGGCGCTCGGCGATGAAACCGCGGAAGGGAGCGAGACCGGTACCAGCAGCGACCATGATCAAGGGGTGTGATGACAACATGGGAAGTTTGAACTTGGAACGGCGGATGTGCGCGTAGACCAGACCGCCTTCAAGAGCGTTTGAAGGACCAGTGAGAGCATAGCTGAGACCCTCCGTCTGCTGAGTGGCCTGAGACTCTTGAAGTGAAGTTGAAAGGGCTTGGAGGTAGTTTGTTGTCAAGCCAGGAATGGCAGTGGTTGGAGATGCAGAAAGTGGGGTATCAGAAACAGCGACAGTAATGATAGGGGCTTTGGGAGAAACAATGCTAGAGGAAGAGATGGAGTAGTAGCGGGGCTGAGATCGGGGTAGGTTCTCGATAAGGTATGACAAGGGGATGCCAGACCACGTGGCTGAGGCCTGGGACTCATCCGATTTGAGGGCGAGCTCAAGAAGCTTGCCGATGGTGAGGTGGTTGGAAGCAAGGAAGCCGGCGTAGTTGTCCTTGTCCCTACCGAGGTTCAGAAGGAACTCCTTGGCAGCAGCCGAGGGTGCAAACTGAGCAAGGCCGCGGACAGTGTCTCTTGGAACGGCGGCGCAAATCTCAAGGTAGTACCTGAACAGCGTTTCGACGTTCGTAGGAGTAGGGATTCTAACTTTGACGGCAGCATCCAGAGCGTTGATGCTGATTGGGACACTGCGGCGTTCTGAGAGACCGAGGACGTTGAGAAGGCGGTCAACTTCTTGGTCGGGGTTGATGGGCCAGACAGCGAGATGATCGCCAGTCTTGTAGGTGAGTTGTGAGCCGCTGTCCAGCTCAAGGTCCAAGTGAAGACAGCTGCGTCCCGGAGAGGAGAACAGATCGTAGGCGTTCTTGATCTTGAGAGCTTTGATGGCAGAGTTTGCCGTGGACTTTCCAGACCCCTCAATGAGATGTACTGGTTCGCCAATGTGCAGATCTTGAATCTCCAGCGACTCATCCTCGACGACTGCTAGTGAAGGCTCGTGCTTCACCTCGTGCTCTGTCAGGTTGAGGGTCTCACGGAAAACCTTGTAGAGATCGTCCTTCCATGAGAGGAAATCTTCTTCGGTGGCGCCCTCGGCGTCGTCGGCACGGCCGACCGGCGCGAGACGCGATGCACCTGTATCCTCAAGAGCCTTGTCGACGACATCGACGACTCTGTTGTAGTATCTGTAGTTGCTGTTCCCCAAGCCAAAAGCTGCATAGCGGAGGGACGTCAACGGCTTATCCTGAAGCTTGGTGATCCAATCCCAGAACATGCCGGCGTTGTCACTGGGGTCTCCCTCGCCATACGTTGAAAGAATGAAGATGGCAAGCTTGGTCTGGGGGATTTGTGCGATCGTGTCGGCATCGTAGTCTGAGAGGTCGGCCGACATGGTCTCGAGGTGGAATAGCTGGTGGAGCTCTCTGGCCAGACGGTTGGCGAAGCCCTCAGCAGTGCCAGACTGCGAGCCCCAGAAGACGACTACATCTTTGCCCTGCGGGGAACCATTAGCGAAGTTGGTGACATGGGATGATCAGATGTGCTTACGAGCTCTTCTAGCCTCTCAGCGATGTTCTTGGACTTCTTTGCAGCGTTGCCGCCAGCTCCCTGCTGGGGCTTCTCGTACCAAATGTAGTTGTACGGATCGGGCTTATCCCATGTGTATCCGCGCAAGACATAAGCAGCGGACAACAGCCCGGCAGCGGCGAGAGCTGCGGTATCTGCGAAGGTGTTTGGTGCCAGCTGGCTGAGCAGCTTCAGAGTGCTCTCTGGAAGAGGCCCCGGGATTGACATGATGTCTACAACAAAACGGATGACAACAGCTATGAAGGCGATTTCTTCAGATGAAAGAAAAGTCAATGGGTTTGCCGTGTTCGCGCAGTAAGTGATCATGCGCCCGAGATGTCGAGATAATAGGTGCGAACAGCTCCAAGATAATCATCGTGAGAATTTCCAAATACGAACAGCATGTGAACCATGACCGCAGCGGATCCAGCAACGCCAACTTTCGCCGAAAGAATTTCCTAAATGATCTCACATAGGCAAGTTGCGGGGAAGCATTGCCCCATTGAGTCAGACTGCAGGCTCAAAAGTTGGGGAACCAATCCACTTCCCCGCGGGGGACACGAAGACAAGTTGGAGGACGCAAATGATCTAGACTAAGATAGGCGAGGTATCCCGCGGGATCGAGATAGCGCAGGGTCGTGTAAGGCACTGTAGCATTGGCCAACAAGCCTTTGTGTGCCAACAGCTCCCTCGTGGATCCCAAGTTCCCCAACTTTCTGAGTCTTTTTCCGTCGACGGCTGGAACACCGATCCCGCCGGCCTGGTCGGGAATACCCACCTCTCAAGTTTAAAGTGGTTATCCCGCGGCGCAAGTTGCCTCGTTGAGCTAGAGAACTCGCCGGGCCGTGGATCTTCGCCTTGTGATGAAGTCAACCCCCGCGTCCTTTGCGGCGAAAAAGGGGTGTGACGGTCCCCGAGATATCCCCACGATCTGTCACTCTAATGCAGCACCACACTATTGCCATCTATTACCGTGTGTCTTGGCGTATCGGTTCCCCCGCGGATTTGGTCTTCGCTTGTCTTGCATCCCATCTTTTTCGCCCCGCTTGTACATCTTTGGGGGCAAGACACTTCAGCTGTTCCTGACAACGCAGATGAAGGAGGGAGATATTGGGCACTTGTGACGTGCATAATGCGGAGAACGTGTCGTAACGAGTGGAGGCGAGGCCAAGCGGGCAGTCTTTCCTCTTCCGCAACAGCCGCCTTTCCAAAGTGGGCATCATCTCGCCGGTCTATGTTTTGCCATTCTCGTGACTTTCACGTTTTGAGTGTCCCCATGGCGGCAGCTTATTTAGTTCAAGAGATGGTCCAGCCCTGAGCCGAGAAAGAGGCAAACACCAAACACCACCACTCCAACTTCAACCACTTGTCTCGTCTACTTTAGATCTTTTGGGATCTAGCAACAGACATGGCGCTGGAAACGCTTTCAACATTTTCGCATGCCCCCTATGCGGCGGGCTTCTTCTTCGTTGCCTTGTCTTATTTTATCATCTACCCTCTCGTCGTGTACTTTAAGGACTCAAAGGGTAAGCCTCATCGCCTTGGACATCGGATGAACGCACGCTAACAAAATAGGTATGCGCAAGTTCGAAAACTTCAGCACCTTTTCCGGCGCTTCCAACATTCCCTTCATGATTCTGGCCCGCACCGGCGCCCGATCGACACATCTAGTAGAGCTTCACAAGGACAAGGGTCCCTTTCTCCGCACCGGCCCCAACGCCCTCTCCTTCAGCGATGTCCGTGCCATCAAGGACATCTACGGCCACGGAACTCCTTGCATCAAGGATGAGTCCTACGACTTGACTGCCGGCTCTCACTTCCACCTCGCCGATGTTATTGACAAGCACGACCACGCCAGGAAGCGCAAGGTCCTCTCTTCGGCCTATGCTCTGAAGCACCTCGAGGGATGGGAACACAAGGTCGCTGATAAGGTCGAGAGGCTCTTCAAGCAACTTGACGAGCGCTGTACCGGTCCTCTCCCTAAGGGCCAGATGTTCCCTGCTCCCGAGGACCTGACTGTCGACTACCGCAAGTGGACCAACTTCTTCACCCTCGACGCTATCGCCGATATTGGTGCTTCTGAACGCCTGGGTCTTCTTGACAGGGGTCACGACAGAGTTCTCGCCCAGCACAAGGATGGAAGCACATGGGAGGTTGGCCTGCGCGACTCTCTCTACCCCACTGCCCGCAAGCAATCCCTGCTCCTCTGGTCCTACGAGAACTACAAGCTCATCGACAAGCTCTCCAACATCATTCCCTATTACCGCAAGATGACCGAGGCCTCGAAGGGCTGGGACGGCATTGTGCTCCAAATCTCCTCAAACCGACTCAAGCGCTACAACGCCGGCGAGAAGCTCGATGACTTCTTCCAGGCCCTCATGGAGAGCAAGAATGGCGAGCCCAACAACCTTGAGTGGGGTGAAATCGTCGCCGAGATCAACATCATGATGAACGCCGGCAGCGTCACCACCGCCATCGCCGTCACCAACGTCCTCTACCAGCTCCTCAAGAACCCCAAGTACCTGCAGCGCCTCCGCGAAGAAGTTGACAGTGTACTTGATACCGACGAAGTCATCGCCCCTTACGACAAGGTCAAGCACCTTCCCTACCTCCGTGCGTGCCTCGATGAGTCCCTCCGCCTGTTCCCTCCAACGCCTCAGGGCCTGATGCGCAAGACCCCTCCCGAGGGTATGTACATCATGGGCGAGTGGGTGCCTGGCAACACTACCGTCAGCATGTCCGGTGTCGTCGCCCACCGCGATGAGACTATTTTCCCTGACGCGCACAAGTACGACCCTGACAGGTGGCTTGGAGAGAAGGGTAAGGAGCTCCAGCCCTACTTCCTCGCCTTCTCCGCTGGCGCGAGAGGCTGCATCGGTCGCAACATTTCTTACCTGGAGCAAGCCGTGTTGTTGGCTTCAGTTGTGCACAGATATGAGTTCGCGTTGCCGAGGGACTTTGAGCTTCAGCGCGAGGAGACGATGAACTGGCTTTTGGGTGAGATGCCTGTCAAGATCTGGAGGCGGCAGTTGGAGGGCGAGGCAAACTAGATTCCCAGGGTACATAGACTGACGATTTATGGTAATGGACTTGGCGTTGGAGAGTTGAATATCAAATTGATTAAGCACTAGAAGTTTTGTGATTCAGTTATTTCTTTCGTATTGTGCTTGAAATAACCATGAGGACTTTCACGCAGAAGAGCTGCACGCATAGTAGCTTCAATCAGGAGCATTTGTATCGACGTCAACAGTTTGCCCGAAAAATCAGCAAGACGTCCCCCCAATTTCACAAGCAAGTACGTCGCAGCCCACGCCAAAGTCTTTACTAACTCTCAAGTCATCATCGCCGACAAAAAGGACGAAACTTTTCCCTTGTTTAGATGATGTCCTCATGGCTGGGATGTGACTTCCCAGGTGCAGGTCGAATCCCGAAAGCCTTGCGGTATCATTCGTCGTGATAGCAGTTGGCCTCCGACGTAAAACTTTGAGTCTCAGCAAACCTTGAGCACTTTTGGGGATGGCGTGAATGACTGGTACGGCCCCACGGCATATTGAGGAGTAGAAGACGGAAGACATTTATTATAAGCTGGCACCCAGCAAGCAGTTTCTCCCTCTATCAGGTGATTTACCCCTTTACGACAAACACATAATTGACAAGATGGATATATCCCCAACGCCCACCCTGCATCCTGCCGATGCAGATGCAAAAAAGCTGGAAGTTGTGGCGCTGCACCCAGCTGGAGATGCCATCATCGCCATTTTCGGTCCTGGTGGGGCTGGATGTCACGGCCGGTTTCTCGTATCTTCTGCTACATTAAGCCTGGCTTCTTCGTACTTCAGAACACTTTTCGGTCCTAAATTCAAGGAAGGCGCAGACCTTCGAAAGAGCGTACGTCCTGAGATTACCCTCGAGGAGGACTGGCCCGAGGAAATGGAGATCCTTCTCTCAATACTTCATTTCCATAACCTCCATCATTATCGGGACTTGGAGCCAAGAACAGTCGCTCTGATAGCATATCAGAGTGACAAATACGACTGTGCCGCCGCACTAATTCCGTGGGGCTTCAAATGGTTTCATGGAACTGGCCAGCTTACAGACGAGCAGTTTGGCTACCTTCTCGTGGCAGCCTACTTACTAGACTCGAATGAAGACTTCAGGGCAGTCTCAGGCACAGCAATCCGGCAGATGAAACTCAATTTTCGTGCTGTCTGGGATGGAAATGAACTCATTGATCGACTTCCGTCGAATATAAAGAGTATTGACGAGAAAGATATCTAGCGTTTAGAGATCAGCCATTGACACTTCATAGATACGATCGAAAAGCGGTATACGCAGGCTCTCGCGGCAATGCAAAGGACAATTTATGAAGTTGAATGGACGCTGCAAGAGCAAGACCTTGTGTTTTACTCTCTGGGATTGGGAGGGGTGAGCTTAGGGAAGTGTACCACTCACCTGCGGGTCGCGGACTATTTCAATGCACTACGAGACGAAGGATTATGGCCCCCTTCTCGTCTAACTATCGCAGAGATAAGAGAGAAAACCAAGCTTTTGAAGCAGTTTCGACGGCATCGCTGCGATAGCGGGGAAGGGTGTGTGCTGAAACAGGAATTGAACGGGCTGTCGGAAAGGATCGACGTCGTTCTCGAGGACATCGAAGGGATTTCGATCGAGTCGAATTGCGAGGAGGAGAAAGACGTCCAGACTCTGAGTTCTTAGGGTTGCAGCTCATCAATGTGGTTGGGAAAACAAGACCGCGCCAGTTAGGATAACGGCGCTGTGTAGCACATTGCTTAAAGGTCAATCTGTGAATCCTCCAGTCCAATTGTCTTACTCCTACTCTACATTCCTGGCCACAGTACGAAGTCATATGGCACACCCAAGGTTGCATAACGTTCATCAATCAAAATGCGCGCAGAGGTCGAGTTAGAAATCGTGAAACCATCGATCTGCCAACACTTTGTATGAAGGCTCAGACCGACTCCAGCTACACACTTCGAGAAAAATTGAGCAGCCTGGAATTTGACATCTGATTCCGAAAATTTGGTTTCTTCAAAACGGGCTAAGCGCTAGTGTAACCTCTATCACCCCGCGAATGCCAACCGAATGCCTATGCCGATGGTGGGCCTCCGACAGTGAACCTTGGATGCGGCAGAACCCTGAATATTCTTGGTACGAATCTCGAACCTCCCTTCCCGCGGATGGCACATTGCATAAGAAAACCTGCAATATCCACGATTTGGCAGACTGCACTTTTGCATCCTTAATTTTTCCAGGCCCGACTACCAGCAGGATGGATATCATGCCTACTTCTAGTACCCAATCCATGGATTCAATCACTGAAAAACCGGAGATTGTCAAGTTGCACCCGTCTGGAGATACGATCATCGTTCTTCTGGATTCCAACAACAAAGCTTACGGTCGCTTTTTGGTTTCTTCCGCCACACTCTGCTTAGTCTCGCCATACTTCAGAGCGCTCTTTGGTCCCGATTTCAAGGAAGGGTCTGAGGTCCGGCAAGGGAAATGCCCCGAAATTAGTCTCGAAGAAGAGGAACCCAAGGCAATGGAGAAACTTCTCTCCATCCTCCATTTTCATGATCTCGACCGCTACCAATCAATGGAACCAAGGGCGATTGCGTTGCTTGCCCAGCAAAGCGACAAATACGACTGTGGCCGTGCTCTGGTCCCATGGTCAGGCCTGTGGTTCAAAGGCGTGGGAAAACTTACGAAGCCGGAGGACTATGGATTCTTGTTAACGGCAGCTTATCTCCTGGACTTGCCAGAATGGTTCGAAGTCATCTCAGCCGCCGCAATACGACACATGCCGGCTGACTTCCTGGTCACCTGGTCCAAAGAGATAATAACGGGTCGACTGCCCTGGAATTTCCAGAGTAAGAAATAACCCCCCGCATTTGATCTTTTGATACATATTCATAAGGAATGTGATGTAACTCCGGCATAGATGCGCTCGAGAAGCAACTCCTAGCAGCATTGGCTGAGATACAACAGAAGATATTCGCTTTGGAAAAGGCTCTGAGAAGTGGCAACAAACAAATCTTTCAGCTCAACAATCGATTCGATAGCCATGGTTATGCACTTAGTTACTGCGGGGCCGAGGTTCGCGTGGCGGACTACTTTCTGGCGCTGCGTGAGTGTGGATTTTGGCCTTCCATAGCAGACTTCCCGACGTGCAGCATTTCGGACGTCAACTTCCTCATTCAAAAAGCAAAGGGTTTCAAAGGACATGACTGTCAAGGAAGAGAGAGTTGCATCTTCAAAAAGGAGTTGCAGGCGTTGCCCGATAAAATCGACACTATCACGAGAAGAATCAAGGGGATTTCTATTGAGCCACGTATTATCACGGGAGACATTTAGGACAAATAGAGGTTTGCATTACAAATATCAGACTGAAATCTAATATCGAAGTTCACTTGCATGCCTATGCCTTTGAGTACTCAGTATGAGTCCATGATATGAGTGAGGTGGGAGTGCGGTGACAATTTCGCTTGGCAGCATTTTCTGAACCTGCACGCATCACCGGTCACTTTGCAGGATGCTGGCATCATGTTTTTGTTGTCGTGATGAATTCTGAATAATATGCAAGAAACAACAGCTGATAAACTGAATGACATAAACAGAAACAGTAGGAAATGCTATGCCATTCTCCAAAACGTGGCTTCCATTGTAGTCAACGGCATCGTGCATACAGCCCCTCATAAGTAACACTGGGAGGCAAATTGTACGACGGCTGCATCTAACCCAATTAAGTTGTTTTCTGTATGTGAGACACAATCGTGAGAGGAATATAGCTGAGTACTAGTGAGAAATCTTCGGCATCTGGCCTGCGGGTAGTTTAAGAAATCGAAGGATCTATCAACTGGGCTTCCATGTAACAGCGACCAGAGGATATGAGACCAGGAGAGAGCTAATGCTGGGTATTATCGATGATCCGGTGCAACAAATATTTCGCAGGACCTCTTCTTCATGACTTCCCTAGCCAAACGTAGCTGCCAGCCGAAAAGCCACTTACGTAAGCAGTTTGGTGGTGTAGTTGAGACAATTTTTCTCCCCACCTTGAATTCTCCCTGACGCAGTTGTCGCATCTGTCTGTTCACGCCTCTCCACCTCAACCAAGATTGTCACCGTTACTGAGAAAGGAACCTTGATGAACATGATTCAAGAGAAGCAGAAGCATAATCAGAAGCAATATGAGCCGAGGTCATTAGCAGCGCGGCGGACGACCGCCGTTCCAGACGAGCAGGCGGCGAGCAAGCTCTTTCAAAGTCTACCCCAGGAGCTTCGCGTTCATATTTACTCGCACCTCTTTTCCTCTACGAGCCCATCGTCTTGTGGGAGGACCTACTCCTTGTGGGAGAAGGCAGTCGCTCGCCGCAGTCGCATTCGAATCAAGCCAGCTACCACCCATGCTCTTGCTGTTCTCCAAACTTGTCGTCGAGCAAGCGCCGAGATCGGTGATACCTGGATCGGTCAGATTCTGCTTCATTTCGAAGGACCGAGGGAAATGCTTGACAGATTGACGCCTTTGCCTCATTCTACACTGTCAAAGATCCGGTATCTGTGTGTGGTAGCCGATAACTGGCGGGAAGATGTTCATAACACCTATCACGAACTCTCTGCCGCCCTCAAGCTTCTCCCAGGACTTCGCCTCGATGCACTCACCGTACTTGGCACACGCTTTGCGCCTGTCAGTTACGAGACTTTGACAGGCCTCATCAGAGAAAGCGACGGATGGAAAGAGCTTCACTACCTCAGCCATAGTTCAGAACTACTAGGCTTTGAGAGACTCGAAGACATAAGTGACTCTGAAAAGTACAGAATCTGGCGCAAGCCTCAGCCTGGTTACTGGCAAAGCATCTTGGAAGAGAGAGACGGCGCCCAAACCAAGCCATTGGTCACGATCTATCGTTCGACCGTGCCGAAATGCACTGGCTCTGTCATGAACCCGAAAACACGCACGCAATTCGAGCAAAAGATTCCTTGCAGCAAAGCACTTGAAGCTTTCGGTACCACACGGGATGGTCAGCTGCTCGCTGCCGGCGAGAGGAGCAAAGAATTCTTGGTGAATGTGAAGAGGGGCTGCGGTGTCGACTATGAAGGGAAGGAAGATTCACCTCACACAACCTTCGAGAAATGATACCAGGAGGCATATGAGAGCGAATCTGATCGCTGGGTATCGACCGGCTCGATGAGTTGTCCGGAGACGATGAGCGAGGACGATGAGAGACAACGACGACGGCGATGAGGACGACGACTTTGTGGAATTTGGCAATACCAAAGCGCTAATCAATACGAATTGCCGGCCTTAACGCCGAGTCTTAGAAGTCAAGTACCGAAAGTGAATCACAGGCCAGTGGCAGACTCGTGGTTGCAGAAGGCTTGCGAGAACTCTGAACTGCACCCTATGTAGTCTCTCTCATGCAGACAAAATCTGAGACTACCTTTTGCAATCAATTGAGCCTTGCGGTGTTATTCTAAGAGGGCTTTATGATTTTTGACTTCTGGACGTCAATTAAAGGTTGCGGTTTGACAACTAGCAATGAATATTGGATTTGGGGACCAACGAGCTTGTTTTGTGGGGAGCAAGAGACGGCATTATCATACATACCTATTGACGTATGCAGTTGGAGAGCGAGAAACGACGCTCAGTGACTTTACTCATGATTCACAGCATCTATTCTGGTTGTCTTGCGCGGAGAATTACGGACATTGGGCCGGTGCTGCACGAACCGGCATTTCAGATCACCACATTTGAGTCCGCGTTGACGTGATCTCTTCTCCCACTCCACCATCCCAGGAACGATGCAAGGAGCCAATCAACCCAACCACATTGTTGTCAGAAGCTTTGTGTCTGATACTACTCTGATACCAATCAATTTTCATGCGTTTTCGCTGGTGAGATACTTTCTCCTCTCTATTTCATAAGTGCTCCGCTATCGCCTCCTTCTACCGCTGCAATGTCGAGGCCCCCAGACAGCCGGCCCCCATGAACGTCATCCACCCTAATCTTGCCCCGAAGCGACCCCAGGTCTCCTATCCCATCTCTCCAATCTGTAGGCCTTCGGCATGAAAATGCCGGTCTTTCGTTGGTCTCAAAGCCGTCCTCTCCGCGGAAGTATCTGAGCCCACTTGATGTCCAGTGGGGTTCCATGACGAAGCTCCGAATTGCACCATCGTGGATCGCGAAGTTGTGATGGCAGACTTTGCATGCGATGCTAGTCGAGCATGCTATTTGCCTTCGGAATAAATATTCTAGGCATGAATTAGGTTTACGAGGAGCCTCGATCTTCCGCAACACGGCCTTCTTCTCATTGGTACCCCAAGACTAGTCGACTGTCTTGGCGCTTTACCATGTCTGGCACGCCAAGCGTCAACTCTGCTATTGAGCAGAAGGGCGAACGACTCAATGTCGACGACAAATCTGCAGCCTCTAGCTCAAAGCAGGCTGCTTCGACAGAGGTCTGGGCAATTGGAGGCTCGGCAGAATTGTATGAGCCAATCCCCGAGTACGAGGGTCGGCATCGCTACGACCCAAAGGCAGAATGGTCCGAGAAAGAGGAAAAGAAGCTGGTCAAGAAGGTGAGAGTCCCCAAAGATGATAGTTGAAGTGATGACGAAACGCTTATGTTCTGACACTACGCAGCTTGACTATAGAATTTGCAGCTGGGTCTGCTTAATGTTTTTCGCATTGCAACTTGACCGTGGCAACATCACGCAAGCAAACTCTGACAACATGCTCGCTGATCTCGGTCTATCCACGAACCAGTACAACTATGGCATGACCATCTTCTATCTCTGCTTTCTCTGTGCCGAACTGCCCTCGCAGATGCTTTCGAAGAAGCTGGGCCCGGATGTATGGATTCCGATTCAGATGACCCTGTGGAGCACTGTCGCCATTTGCCAGTGTGCCATCAAGGACCAGACAGGCTTCTACGTAACCCGCGCACTGCTGGGTCTCATCGAAGGTAGGTTTATACTGTTCTTCCTGCTCGGACCTCAGATACTGATCTTGAATAGGCGGCTTCATTCCGGATGCCATCCTGTACCTCTCGTACTTCTACACCAGCAAGGAACTGCCCGTCCGTCTCAGTTGGTTCTACGTTACTAGCAACGCATTCACTCAGACCATTGCAGCTTTCCTTGCATTTGGCATTCTGCACTTGCGAGGTACGGGAGGCTGGGAGGGTTGGCGGTGGCTGTTCGCCCTTGAAGGCGGTCTGACAGCAGTGATCGGCATTCTCTCTTGGTTCTATCTCCCACCAAGTCCGACTCAGAGCGCTGGTGGACTACGCGGGAAGGACGGCTGGTTCTCCGCGAGGGAAGAGATCATCATGGTCAACCGCATCCTGAGAGATGACCCGAGCAAGGTATGCCAACGCTACACGACTGCAATACTTCTGAGTGCTAACCTTTCCGACAGGGTGGAATGCACAACCGACAAGGCTTGACTTTGAAGCTGCTGTGGTCCGCTCTCTGCGATTGGGACCTTTGGCCGATATATCTCTACGGCTTTACGCTTCTCATCCCAGTTCAGCCGGTCACAGCGTACATGACGCTCAACGTGCGAGCGCTTGGGTTCGACACATTCCAAACCAACCTACTGACTGTCCCAGCGTATGTCCTCTTCTTTATCCAACTGATAGGCTGGACTCAGTTCTCAGAGCGCTTCAACAACCGTTTCTTCACCGTGTTCATTTACTCTGTTTGGGTATTCCCCCTTCTGCTGGCACTGGAGTTGCTCCCAAGCACAGCAAGCCCCTGGAGTTGGTATGCGGTGACTGCTTTGACAATCGGATACCCCTATGTTCACTCTATTCTGGGTAAGTGTCTCTTGGATCGAAAGTCTCGGTTTGGGACTAACGCACAAACAGTTGCCCTGACATCTCGCAATGCGGGCACCGTACGCACACGCACCGTCGGAAGCGCAGTGTACAACATGACAGTGCAAGCGAGCAGTATCATTGCTTCTAATGTGAGTTACTGCCCCCCACTCAAAAGCAAAAAACAGGGTTGACATTCAGCAGATTTACCGCACTGATGATGCACCCTTGTACCGCCGTGGAAACAAGGTCTTACTTGCTATCACTGCCTGGAACGCTGTGTTTGCCTGGATGATCAAAGGCTACTACATGTGGAGAAATAAGAAGCGGGATGATGTTTGGAAGAACATGAGTCAACAGGAGAAGGACAATTACTTAGCAACAACGAAAGATGAGGGAAGCAAACGTTTAGATTTCCGATTTGCTCATTAGAGGGCAAGGGAAGAAAGCAATGCTTCTACGTAGATGAAGGCACAACATTTTTCTGGTCCCGTTCAACACGAGTATGCGATGTGATGTCCTAAGATTAAGCAGCGAGGTCCTTTTCACATTAAACGTATACAGGTATGACTTCATTTGAAGAATTGATAACACAAGTGCGTTTAAGGTAAGGTACCTATCTATGCAGTTTCTGCTTCTTCGAGACGTTGTGCGGAAGTGCCTGATTTTATTCGAGGATATTCATGAAAGATGACTTCCAACTCCAAATTTGAGTTATGTCTCTGCTCTCTTATTACATCCCCTTTCCTCAGACGGCTCAAGCCGAATAAGGGGTCAATCTATGGAAATCAACCCCGGGCGGACACTTTCTATGTCATGAATTGCTTCACTGAGAGTGATTTATAACCGTTCCCAGGGCTGTATGGCTTTGCGTCAAGCAATGAATAGAGAGTTTTTGGTAGCGCGATTATACTGCACCTATCAAAAGTAATATCGTCTGACTTCGACCTGAGATGCCGAAGTCAACATCCAATCAATTATAACACACTGCAATTTAGAAGTGCGGTTAGATGAATTCGCAGGTCCCTGGTCAGTTGTGAGGCAAGATTGGTCCTGCATGCGCTTTTGAAAATTGTTCCTTCCCAATTTTTGGAAGTTTGATTCACCTGACTTGAGAAAGCTTTCTAGCTTCTAGTTATTTATTTCAACTCACACCGCTAATTCTATTCTACACAATCTCACTTCAATGTGATTTCACAGTTTCGCACTCAATCTCACCCTACGGTTCACTTCTTTGTATATTTTATCAGGCCCCGGGCCCCTCGCAGGCACAAAGAACATGGAAGACGCTGCTGCCGACACTCTAGAGAAGGCATTGGCTTTAGCCATGGCGGGATACCGGCATATGACTGGCGCATCCGTCCAGGATAGCTTTGAGCTTGCTGAGGGCATCATGGTGAAGCTCCGTTGGAAGTACACTGAGAGTGCTATCATGGTGTCTACCAAGACCAAGGCTCAGGCCAATGACTCTGTCGTCACAGTGGCGCTGGGCGTGGGCTGCGATACTGATGACCCCTCTGTGGCTAGTGAAATCACAGCCGATAGCAGCGACATTGAAGCTAGCGGAACAAACGCTGCCAGTACAGCTCGCCTTCATGTTGCAAATAACAACATTACTTTCGATCCCATGATCCCCACTACTAGTGGAACCAACACCCCAGGTGTTAAGTATTGTCTCTGCAACGTTGTCGGCTGCGGCATGGCCGTCACTCGGAGGGACACCTTACAGGCTGTGAGTAACACTCCAATGCTGGAAGGCAGCTATCTAACTGACCGTTCACTTAAGCATTATGTGGTTTACTCTCCTTACACCCATTCGTTATCATTCAATACGTCTGCTAACTCTAAGCTCCTGGGCTTCCTTAGATGAGCAAAGATATTGACAGACAGCAACCCATTATTGCTGAAAGCTATGAACTTGACGTCTCTTCTGGGATGCCTTTGGCAACATTTAATCGACATTGGCTTGAGACAGAAAGTCAAGGATGATAAAGTCTGCCGATTTTCCCCTGCATTAGACAGGTATGTCTATAGCACTAATCAATGGAAGGAAGGCATTATGAGATGTGAGCTTAACCAATGTCGTGGAAGATGATCGCAAAGTTGTTTGGTTGGGACATGCCACATGTTTGGTGTGCCACACCTCCATTGCCGTAAGCACCCTGCATGATAATCTTTCGCCGAGGCGACCTCCCCACGTATCATAGCCAACGAAAGCCCCGCGTCTTTCGCATCACCTGACGTAGCCTGATTTGAGGAACTTCCAAAGAGTAAATAATTTGAGACCCATTGTGATGAAAGCAGCTTCATTTGCGCTGATATCCTGGTTCCAGTGTCCACCAGGTTGACGGCAAAAATGGCCGACGGCGGTGTCGTTGCTCTCACAGCCACCATCATCGGTGCTGGTCTTTTGATAATCATGTATGGGTTGTTCTGCGGACCTCATCCATGGCGCCGATTACTTCGGCTCTGCTCATCGCGAAGAACACGGCGGCACTCACACGCTGGCATGTATGATGTCGAAACAGTGACAACCTATTCTGAGTCTACAGGTGCGTCCAAAGCATTCTGAGAGTCTACTTATTCTAGGGGAAAGACTACTCGTTGACAATGACACAGACGGCCCACCACCTCCTCCGCCACGTCCGCCACCGCCGGCATTTTTTCCCCAGCAGCGCAGACCATCATTTTCACGTAATCGGAGACCTCGGGTTTACGGTGCTCCAGCTGCGGGTGGGGGTTTCAGGCCGGAATTCCCAGTCAACCAGTATCCCGCATGGGATCCTGCAATTGCTGGTCCACGAAGAACGCAAAAACGTTCTCGCCACAGGAGGACTTGGTGAGTCGGCAATCGGATACAATGAAAGCCCTGTCAACGGAGACAAGAAAAGTTCGAGTGAGGGCCAAGAATCATGTGAAAGGAGGCTCTCACCTAGGAAGGAGAGAATCAGTGGCTTGTGTCTTCAGGTTCAAGTGTAAAAGAGATGTTTATATCGGATCTGTTGTGTTTCGTTGTAGAAGGAGTGTCGCGGAATTGTCAATAGAAATCTACTCAACCCTCACATATAAAAGCAAGCGCCATCATGGAAAATATGATGAGCGTTGTCCGGATTTTGACCAGGTGTATCGCTCAACCAGCAATAGAGCTAAGTAGTAAGTCAAACCCCCGTGTGTTGGAAGATTTTGACGAAACCCGGCAACTTCAAGGCCCAGCGAGTAGGCATCCCTCCCTGAGCCTCCAGGCCTTGCCTAACCCCACACACTCACCTCCATCCTTGGTCAACACTTTTGGTATTTGAGTTATTTTAGTGGAAGCCGTAGACCTCTGCATTTACTGCTCTCGTGAGGCAGGGCGATGATAATCATGTCAACATCTGCGTCGCTGCCTTCAACGAATCGAGGTTCGCCGGCGCTTTCGCCGACTGCTATTGCGGAGACTTTGTATACAGCTCCGTGCCAATTCTATTTCCATGGCACAAGTGTAACAGTCCTTGTCCTGGGAACTTGACTCAGACTTGTGGTGATGGCGGTCCTCCCCTAGTTCCTCGGCAGGATCCACGCAGTCAATTGACAATCGACATTCGACTCGACATCGGCGAAACCAAGCCGAATACATCATCAACTATCAATACCCGGTTCAACTCGATTTCCATAGTCACAGATTCCCCAATTTCCATCGCTTGGCGAGGTAGCAACTACCCAAGAGCCGACAACTGACAGCGGAATGCTTATCCCTCCACCAAGCTTTTGCACCAATCCAGGGGATGTGCCTGCAAATATAGTCTACAGCACCGTCACGAAATCGTGGGTGGTTGGGCCACAACATTTCTCCCTACTGAGTCAAATCGACAACCGATTGCTTTCAACGCCATGAGTACATCTGGGAAGAGTGTTTCAACCAGAGCGGACCTGAAATCGATGAAAGGACACAAATTGAACGAGTTATCATTACTGCTCTTCACTGGAGACCTTACAATTGGGGTAGCCTTGTGTCTTGCTCGGAAGCTTGCGGATGACAGGCAGGATTTCCCCATCATTCGAGCGACTTGGAGCACACAACCCAGGTCTAATTAACGATTATCTGCCTGGGCAGATACAACAAGTCAGAAGGGGCCGTAAACGCCTGCAATGGCTAGGATGTTGCTCAGGGCATCCTGGCAGTTTTTGGGTAGATGAAGTTGAGCGGGTTCGACTCACACGGAGCATGGGCTCCATTGAGGAGAGTTTGGGAGCAACTACGCAAGGATGGCTGGGCTAGCCTTTGACTTTGTTCATGCCGAGCATCAAATGAATGTAAATTCAATGACGACGCATCGGACGCGCCCGCAATTTCTCCAGACTTCATACACGTGGATCATTATTTATTGGTTTCTATCTTTGTGATGGGTATTTTTCAAACATCATCACTACCCACTTGATTCCTTGCAAAGGCAAATTCTACACTGAAATGAGATCTGCTTTCGGCTTCTCGGAATGCCAGAGCGGCCTCTTTTCATCACGACTCAGTTCTGCCTCAATGCCTTTGACGGTCTCTGCGTAATCAATCACAGCAAACAGAACGTAGACCACACTAGTTGTCCTGTATCGCTACAGTCAGTCGAAAAACGGCATACTCAAGATTCTAGGCGGCATACCAGGTCACTATGCCAGCTCCTATCGTGGCACGACCAACTGCGCCTCTTATGCGAAGATCCGGTGAAGTCTCGCAGAGAAGGCGGTCTTGATTTGACCCAATCAAGCTCATGTGTCGCTGGGTTTCTGGAACGGCAACGTGGACACAAAAGCCAAGGGTGAACACCGCAAGGCTCAGTACCGATATCCGAGGATCTGAGCCGCGGCGGATACTTGAGTTGACTCCTATCTCGACTGAAAGAAATATGGCCTGAGAAGTTGTTGGCTCGAATTACTTATTGACGTATCCGCCGCTCACTTACTGTAAATACGAAAAGAGTCTCGTTGAGGGTAGGATTCTCGAGTCCATCTCCTTCAAGGCTGGTGGCCAGGTCGTTACCTTTCCGCAACCACGATGAATAGTACACGCCAAACATGGTGAGAGCCAATACGCAAATCTGGAATAGCCGCACGGAGTACATGGAAAATCTGAATAATGTTCTCAAAGCCATGGTGAAGGTTGAAGAAATATGAGAACGCTCTGGGAAAACAATCAAGTTGGCAATGGTGAGGAAGAACGTGAACAGCAATTGATTAGCGAATTCGAAGCAGAAAGTCCTTTCTCTAAATACTTCGCTTCAATACGACCAAACACATGAATCTCGATACGCCAAGCGCCGGGTGGATATAAACGTGGAACTGATCGCCTCGTCAGCTCGGCGCGACAAACTCACAACAGCCATTCGCGTCAGCTTAGCGTCTCTACCAAGTCTGCTGCGCAATGGCGCAGCTGCGACCAAGACCTCTCGGGTTCTTGGCCCGACTGACTCAGCCCAAGTACTCCTATATTAATCAATGCTTGCAGGCGTCGGAGGCTCGCGGTCAAAGTTCTCAAGGATCATCCCTAGTTGCGATACATCTTGGCGATCCGGACGATCGGGACACGGATGCCGTTTAACCAGGTTCATCTCATCACAGACACAGAATTTGACGAAGTGCGGGCGATGGGCACCTTTATGGACAGCTTATAGCTTATTGAGGTAGGAGACCGACCAACCCTCGTAGGAGAACCCCAAGAGGTGGACGCAAAAGGGACTCCGTACGAGTTATGGCAATCTTGCGATCCGGCAATGGAGTGAGTCTTCGTCAATACCTACCATCCAAATGGTGAACCTCATCTATGGTGGCAGCACTTGTGGATAGTTGATGTCAAAACTCGTCGTGAAGACGGGGCACATCACGGAGCACTTATTCATGTGAGAAAGTAAAATCTCTTTTTTTATCTTGACTACCTAATCACCATACATCTTGGCCCGAGACATCACGAGACACGGGCTCGGCAGGCGACGAGACCTCCAGAGAATCTTTCCCTCAAACCTCTGGAGGCCGCTGCAAAGATGTCTCGGGCCCTCCACTGTTGCGCATTCCACTCCACTTGCACAAGACCCCCCAACCTCACCATCCGCGTTGACCTCAATCGACGCTTGTCAATCGATTGTCGATTGCGCTTCAATAGCGGTAACGGGTGCGACCTTGATCGTGGCCATCAGCGTAAAAGTTGCTGCCCCACTGACGGCGCCGACGACCTTGGAAAACGTCATCGCCCCAAAAGTAGTCACTCTTTGGACCACCAGTCCAGCCGATCCACTCGTCCTTGAACCGCTTCATTAACTTTTCCTTCTCGCAAAGGAACTCCTCGCGCTTGACCATGATGAGGTAGTCGTCGCCGGAAACCCACTGCGTCTCTGTGATTTCCCTGTCGACGAGGGCTCGCCACTCAGCCTTCTGGGAAGATTCCCAGTCGTTCCAAGAGCTGGCGCTGGACTGAGAGTTACCCATTTCGATTGATGTTTGTTTGGGGTTGTAGATAGGTGTTTGTCTGTGTAAGCCTGGGCTTGTAGATGGGATTGTAGTGGATGATTATTGATTAGTAGAAGCTCAGAGGCTAGTATCTGGCGTCTTGATGAGGTTAGATTCTGAGGGTAGATGAAAGATGAATAGTATATAGATAGCAAGACAGATAGTATGATAGATGGCAAGATAGATGGTCCGAATTGAACTTTCAATCTGTCTTTAGGTTGTAAAGATGATTACAAGGATTTGACTTACTTGTGTGTGGTAGATGGTAGAGTGGTAGTATTGTAGAGTGGTAGTTGTTGTGAATGGTAGTTGTAGTGTGTGGGAGATTGTAGTGAGTTGTAGATTGTAATGTGTGAAGAGGATGGATGGGAAGGAAGATTGAGCCCAGATGGGAGGAGCTAAGGACCGTACTTATAGTCTTTTGATGAGAACATTGATAGCTACACAACTTCCAGAGGTTCTATCTTGTGTTGATTTCAAAGCATCGTGTGTGAAACTTTTGGTCGATCTGGATGTATCTCCAATACTGCCAGGCCACAGAGGTCGGTCGGTGACTTGATGTTGCTGGTGATCCGTAAATGTCGCGAAGAGAGTTTCAAAAAGCTACGGTGACGAGGACGCATCCTGTTAGAATTTTTCGATCCCAAGTTACTTGATAGTTGTTTCAAAGCTCAAAAGAATCTTCGTATATAGTTGTGACTCCCAATGTCGGCAAGATTCCTCTTTTTTCCCTCTTCTCCCACATCCATCGGAGACCCGTCACCAACATTGCTTAAATTCCCGTGGAAAGGCTGCCAGGCTACTTCAAGCGCTGCGAGAGCATCCAATCACCGCGTTACGACTTCTTTCCTTCCTTTCTCCCGTCTACATTTGGTTGTCCACCCATTCATCAGTCATCATGACCGAGCAAAACCCACAACCACAAGGCCCAAACAGGGACTCAGCTCCCTTTGAGCCTGAAAGGAAGGTGCCCGCCTCCGACTTGATCTCAAAGGGGTAAGCTATCTCTGTGGCCATTTCATGCCAGTCTCTACTTGCTAACGATATACTTTCAGGGAGACTCGGTCATGTTCGTCCTTGTCGGTGCAAGACGGGCAGGATGCCAATGCTGAGGGCAGCTTTCAGCTCAGCTTTGATCCTCGGACTTTTGAGCCACCAGACGGAAGTTCAAGCAACGATGCCAGTCAGGGCCCAAAAGCTTCGGTACCTGAAAATTCCGAGTCGATGGGCAACCTTGTCAGCCACACCTTATTCTCTCAGATGGCGCCCACTAGCTATCCGAGGATCATCTCCGAAAAGGATTGCGACCTTCGCAACAAACCACCAGACAACAAAACGTCGCCAGACAATCAACCGCCAGGCAACAAACTGCCAGACGGTTCAACAAAAGGTCGCTGTCGGAGATTCACCGCGTAGCGCGAATCAAGTTTGTATGAAAATAGCACCTTGAGATTGACCTTGAGGGCCCCGAAAATAGAATTCTTTTTCATCAATTCATCTTGCCTCATTACACAGATTTGTCATCTCTCACCCATTACGAGCACAACCTTGGTGACTTCATATTAATCATCCTTTCCAAACCTCTTCCCTCACCGAACAACCTCTTAGTCTCTGATGTGGAAACCCATACTCTCAATCTCCGGAAACAGGGCCCGTATTGACTTGTCTAAGCTCCAGTTTGCCCCATTGGTAGCGTGTTCGAAGAATGCCCTACTCAACATCCTCCGCCCAGTCAGAGGACAAATGTCCACCGCAGCCTCAATGCTGTACGGCCACCCAACACTGGTACCTCCGGTGTCCGTCGTACCTGGAGAAAGCCAGTCTCGAAACCTGTTGATCAGCGCATCACGGATAGCAGGACTACCAAGGTGGTCAGAGAATGAATTATGAGCATCACCAAAACACCGAGAACTTACTGTGGTACGAGGTCAATGTTCATACGGTGTGGCATGAATCGCTGGTGCTTCGTTGGGCGGATCATCTCCGGCATTAGTGCGTAATTAGTTGCCGTGGGGAGGATATTCCACTTCGATCGGTTAGAAGTGCATGCACAGAGGTCTCTGTGTCAGTTGTGGCAGTTTACATACCCTCATGTACGTAGCATATAAGGCACAGCTCGCCAGCTGAACAAACACATCATACCCTTCAATATTCTTCACCAACTCACAAGCCCAGGAGTGAACGTCGTATGCATCCCCAGGCTGTCGGTCTCGGAAGAAAAGCTCGAGGTCAATCTGATCCCGGGGTCCCAGAACCTGATACGATGGCACACCGTTCGAGAGCATTTCCATCGCAGCGTCCCTATAACTGTAGAATATGTTCGATAGTGGGCTGCCGTCGGAGGTCATGAATGAGGGTAGGCGATACTCCTCGGTTCGCATGTTTAGCAGTTGCCGCGCCTGAACTGCTGGAGGATAATGGTTCGCTTTCACGGCGCTCGAAAGGGGCAGGTTTCCGAAGCCTTCGACCGCGCCAGGTGGGAGAATATGACCCGAATGGTTTACTTGGTCCGCCTTGACTATGGCTTTGAGAAACTCGGAACATTTTTGGTCCTCTTCCTCGGGTGACAGGGCTGTCTCTGTTCCTGCTGGTGGCGAGTCTTTGCTGAGGTCTATCGAATCGACCTGGTCAAGCAGGTAGTGCATTTTGTCAATATGCCACGGTACTGTGCCAGTCGGAAGCACGACGCTGTCATCATGCTCAACCTTGACACCGGCCGAGGAGCTTTGTGAAGACTTTCGGTCGCATACAGTGCTTGACCCATCACTAGAACTCTCGTTGCTTGGTTTTCGTGGTTTTTTTTTGCCCTGCTTTAGTCGTCGGATAATCGTTTCCGGTGGTTCGTCCGCAGCCAGCTGGGCCATGATCTCGGCCTTCATGGTATTGTCCGCCGACTTCAACAGCTCAAAGAGAGACTTTAACGTGTCAACCTGACCGACCAATTGGCGGTTTGCCCTGCGAATACCCTGCATCCTCGTCTCGCCATGATCGACCTCGTAAACGCAGTCATGACTAGTCGCCGCACATCGGCTACACGACGGTCGTTGGCCATCACACTGAGGTTGATTCGTCAGTGACGGAAACCAAGACGGTCCGCATGAGACGTACCTTTTGCCGTAACTTTCGGCATGACCCGCATGCTATACGCCCCTTGGGTCCCTTGGAAGCTGGACTTGGGGGCGATGCGGGGAGGGGCTTATCATCGGAATGCCCACGCGGGCGGATCGGACGCAGATTGGTCGACATGAGCCGTTATGATGTGGTGATTGCCCTTCCGATGGCCGGTGTGCACAGAAGCATCGTTGCCCGTCGTTTTCTTAGACGTGTCTATGTCTGCGGCTCAGCTGAGGTTGCTGATCGAGACAGTCATCCAGGCCAAAGAACTTCAACGACGCATGTTGTGGGCCAAAAGACCCTAAGTAGTAGCACTACCGAAACCCCTTGAACTAGCGCTGCAGGGTCTGGCGCTCGCGATCCAATGGGACGGTGTCAGTAACTCACTTGGTAGAGCTTTGGCGGAGCGATGGTGCCACCGGAATTCGCGGGCAGCGAGCCTTTGGTCCTTTACTTCAAAAAAAATGGCTTGTGAGGGGGAAGGGAAGAAACATGGAGCCACGGTTCACATGTACTAGGCTGGATATGTGTTGGTGAGGGGGAAAACCTTTGGGAGCTCGCACTAATTCTCGCGTGTATGCCCACCATAAGCATGGTTTCTTTTTTAGAACATGGTCTCGAGAATTGGGGGAATTTGTCGCCCTTGAATGACAAATTTGGCACTCCCGTCGATGCTAGTTCCGCTTGCTCTCCGGGGAGATCTGGGTCTAAGTAAGCCATTCAATTAGCAGCTCCTTGCACAGCAATAGCCCCTTCATCCAGCCCATCCATGGTGCTGCTGTCTTCTTGTTCAACAGATCTCAACAGCATTTAGATTTGTGCGAACAGCTCACAGAGTACAGCCGACACCTCATATGTCGATCGTCTCTATGCAATGGAGTAAGGTGACGTCAACAAACCTCAAAACACATGTCACTGCGTCTGGGCGATGCCATAGTCATTCTCATTCGTCTACATAGCACAATAACATCCGGCGGTCAGTACAAAGTCTTACACAATCCAGGTTTTCTCCTCCCTTCGCAAAGCTGATCGTCCCATCTTAGCGGCCGCTGCCGTTGTTCACCAACAAATTGGGAGATCCCTTGGGGTCTCCAACGACATCGGGGATCGCCAGCTCCAGGATCCGGTTCGTTACCGCGTCCGGGGTTCCAAGGCCCGACTCCAGGCCTCTGAGGTAGCACACCAACCCCGCAACGAGCGGCGCCGCCATGCTGGTGCCCGTCTTCGTGGCCGTGCCGGTGTCAGAGGTGTGGGCGGCGCTGATGATGTCCCGACCGGGCGCGAAGACGTCCAGCTCCGGGCCGTAGTTGCTGCCGTAGATGTCCTCGATGATGTTGACGCGGCCGCGGTCGGGCTGGGTCATGCCGACGGTGAAGGACTGAGGGAGCCTCGCCGGGGAGACGTCAGTCGTCGGCTGGTTGCTGTTACCGGCTGCGACGACAGCAAGGACACCCTGCTGGTAGGCAGCGAGGACGGCGTTGTCGAGAGCAGTGGTGCCGCCGACGCTGCTGAGTGAGAGGTTGAGGACGGAGGAGTTTTGGGCACCCTTGCTGACGATCTCGTCGATGGCCCACGTCATGCCGGTGAGTATCCAGGACGTGGAACCCTGAAGAATGTTAGTGAACAGTCGCGGGTGGTTTGAATCGTTTTGACATACCGTATCGCCGTCGAAGACCTTGACGTCGACAACGGTGGCCTTCTTGGCAACACCATATGTCTTTCCGACAATGGTAGCAGCCACGTGGGTGCCGTGGCCACTCGTGTCCGAGTTCGTGCCGGTCTGCTCCGTAGAGCCAGTCACGCCGTTGATGCCGAAGCTCGCGCGTCCCTCAAACTCCTCGTGCGACAAGCGGATGCCGGTGTCGAAGACGTAGGCCGTCGTGCCCTCGCCAGCGGTTTCGTCGTAGACGTACTCCGTCGCACCGGCCTCCAGGTGGGACAGGTCGCCCAGACTCCAGATGCTGCTCGTCTGCGTGGTCAGGTCGCGCTTCGAGGTCGCGGGGGCCTCGGTCGGCTCAAGGTAGATGAGCGTGTCGGGCTCGACGACGAGAACCTCGTCAAGCTCCGAGATCGTAGCCAGAGTCGCGTCGTCAAAGGAGCCGCTGTACGCGTTGAAGTCGCCAATCTGGAACGTCTTCTCGACCTCGCCGGCGGCACCGTCGCGGCGACGCAGAAGGCTTCGCACGGCGTTGTGGTGCGCCGTGACGGCCTCGGGGCTGGTGCCGGGCTTGAGCTGGATGATGTACTTGCCGGCCATGAGGCCCGGGTCGGCGCGGCGGTTGATGCCGCTCGGCGCCGCCAAAGCGGGCACGATGGCGCTGAGGAGGGAGACCAGGGTTGCCTTCATGGTGATCGGTCGGGCGGTGGCACTGCGTCGATGACGATGACATTCATCCTCATGGGACGGTCCTCGGGCGGGTTTTTAACTGTCGCTGTCAACCCATGCATCGTCGCGGAGACTCCTGTTCTTGAATCGGACAGGAGAGAATGCCTGCATGGCGTGACACGGGGACGATGTCCTATTCAGGAAGCTCGCGATGCCGCCTGTGGCGGGTAGATCCGACCCCCGGCCGGCTCCTCTCACCGGCGGGAACGGCCTCGTCAGGCTTGTTCTTCATTAATTGACTGCAAAGGTCGGTCGCCGATCAACTCCGCAGCTTGATACTCGAGCCTGTCACTTAGAACTTTGATAAGCATTTCAAATAATGCGCTGAAAGACCTCGTATCGCGACCAAGATGAGAGCCTTCCCGGCAGCCAAGACCTCGCCCCGAAATGAGGCATGGGTCGCGATGGAACCCTGGCATTGAACCCCCGCGAAGCTTCTTGGTTCCTGCGTAATCGGCCACTGCCGAGACTGCCATTATGCATAGCTTGACCTTAACGACATGCGCCGTCATGAAAACCTTTGAGGCTCGGCACTACGATTACCTGTCCTCGAGTCAAATAAGATTGGCAGCTTCGATTTTGAAACATACCATACGATATCCGAATTGGCGGCGAAACTTTCTTGGCCCACTGGAGGAGTCCCGCTTGCAGGTGCTCATCGGTACGTCCGTTGATGATGAGATGGGTGTCGCAACTTGTTTCTGCAATGAGCTCAAATATGAGATTTTGACCCAACGTCCTTTTGACTCCGCAAATATCTTCATTGCGACCCAGGTCAAGCACATGACTATTCATCTGGATGATAAGTGACCTTAAGTTTGTGATACTTCTCAGGTACAAAGCGATCTCATCTAGAAATTGACGCGATGAAGCATGAAGCTCCAGGCACGTAAGGAAGCTTCTTCGGGGTAGCCCTATGCCGGATAGAAAATGAAAAGCACGGGTTGTATCCTGCAAAATAAAGCAATTGGTCTCATAAAACATGTGGACATAATTGGAAAAGAATGTTTTGCATGCAAGAAGAAATGTCAGGCATGACGGCGGGCGTTGCGGCATTTGGGGCATCTTGAGAGTGTCTGGATGCTGCAGTTCGTCTTCCCAGATTCCGAAGACAGTGAAACGATCATGGATGAATTGGCGAGTAGAAGTTGGTATCAACACCGGTTCGATCTTTCCGACGAGAAAGTGTACACGGGCTATCGCGTCTTGGATTTCCTGAGGTAAACCCATAAAGTTGAAGCCCGTAGTAGGTGAGTCAGTCGACATGGTGAAACGCTGTGCGGCAAAAAAAGATTGAAATAAAATTGGCAAAATAGAATGCGGCCGGCGAAATTTGTTATTTGTACATCACTGGCTAAATGGACGAAGAAGTACCATAGAGTTGATGCACACGTCTCACCACAGGTTGACGAATCTCAGGTCGACTTGAACCAAATGAAATGATCGCGTGCCCATGTTGTGCAACACTCCAAGTCTATCCTAAGGTCGGCTGGGGCACACTATCACAACCACAATGACGTGTCAGTCCTCAGGTCTAGACCGGTTGGTATGTTGAACACACAAACATCCAATGAAACGTCTTTGGTCTTTGTGACCGATTGCAAATGTGTGCACGATGAGGCTGGATGGGTTCGGCCAACATCCGCAGTGCCACCCTTGCCTGTCAATTCTGAGGCTGTCGGTGCATTTCAGGGCTAAGTACATTTGTGAATCGGTGCCGCCTGATACGAGTATGATTGCAGCTATAAAAGCCTACAGCTTTTTGTGACTGTCTATGAACACCGTCCAGGTCACCGAAATCTTCTGATTCAGTCCACAACCCCAATCTTGAACGTTTGCTTCATATCAACATACGCTACTTGAAACAGAAATCATGGAGAAGCAGATTCCAATCGCATACGATCTTGCGTCTCATCATGCTCTTGGTGGCGGTTCATACGTCTTCAAGTCTGACTATCCCAGATACTTGAAGACACTTCTTCACAACCCAGATCGCCGCACAGATATCAACATCATCATTCAACCCAATAGCTCCCCTCACATTGGGACACTGTGCAGTCTCGGTCTCACTTTCGTTGTAGCTCGCCGTCTCATGGATCTTGGCTTGGACATATCCATAACCTGTGACTTGTGGGACCGCGCGAAGGGTGAGCAATACACTATCAACAACACAGTCTATCAGCGAGGTCTGCGCGACACTGGACGCTTCCAAAAGTTCCTTCCACATTATGTGGAGATCCTCCGGAATCTTAATGAAAGGTATCGAATTCCTCATCACCTTAGGATGGAAGAAGAATTCTTGAGCAACAAGGAGATTCCCAGCGTTCTCCGCGACATCATTCTCAAACGAGACTTTTTCGGCAAATACTTGGCCCCTGAAAGGAACTCACTATAAGAGCAGCTTGCCCCAAATGCGGGCTGGTGGATAAGTACGGCACGAAAAACGTCTATGTAGACGATGGACTCGGTGTCTCATTCGAGTGTCCGGACCATGGCCGTTTCTCCTACAGCACCCAAACAGATGCCAATCGGTTTCAGTTCAATTGTCAATTGTTCAATTTGGTGTTGGCTCTGTTCTACGAGCGCGTGCCTTACAACTACATCGAGATCTGCGGCAGCGACTACGCCGGCTTCTGGCAAGAACAGCTAATGTGGCGATTTTTGTCGAAGCCCACCATAATTGTCTACACGCCTCTGATATCTGATTGGTCGGGATCAAAAGTCTCCAAATCACTCTACCTCCAGAACACTGCCTACGACTACCTTGTTAATGCGGGTCAGGAGTATCTCCTAAGCTATGAAGTTTGTTGTAGGGAAAACAAAGACCTTAGAGTTCTTTGGTCAGAAGTGGAACTCTGGGTGGACCAACCTTATCGCCTTTTCCGCGGCTACAGCTTACATTATTTGCACCTCCTATTTGAGAAACGAGAAGTCTTTCTAGGGGTCATTCATAACAAGACACGAGCACCTGAGGTGGAATGATCATGATGTACTAGGATCCGGTGTGTGGTAGTGGAGCTTGCATATCTCAAGGTAGTTATGGAAGGTGGAAGAGGTCGGAAAGGTCTGGAACTTCGAAACATGAACCAGTCTTGATTCGTCAACCATAGCCTACGAGCAATAAATTGGCTTCTCTTCCCAAACTTTGGCGAATGCGCTTAGATAATCACCTTGATATGGAACAACGCCACAGCTGACCGTTTTCTCTGCCTCAACCCCGCACGACCGACCGTCATAGCTATGTGACCTTCGTCATTTCTAGACTTTTGTTATGCTCATGCAACCCTAAGCTGTTCCAGCAATATGGCTCCTCGAAGCCGTGAAGAATTACTTGTGTACGGGCTTCCTGACCCAGATTTTGAAGCGGTAAGTTGATACCTCGATGGCCGGCCGGTACGGTGATAATCATACCCAACAGGAACTGGCAGCACGTCCCATCCGTGGACCACAGCCAAGCGACCCGTACTATGGTCGAAACGACTTCTTTGCATTGCGAGAACATAGAGCCACGCATCTACGCGAGAAACACCACTTGCGCTACCTTCCTGGGCCTATCCCGGAACACGTTCGTGAGGAAGATCGCAAGATCACGGTCCGGGACGGCCATGAGATCACGATTCGCACATACACTCCGGTGACAGCTCCGGTGGAAGGAAGTCCACTCATTGTCATGTACCATGAGGGGGGCTGGTCTCAAGGCGACTTGACAGACGAGGAGGTCAACTGTCGCCTGTTCAGTCGCGACCTTAGAGCAGTCTGCGTCAATGTTGAATACCGGTACGGTTCAATTCCCCCAAGGTAACACAAAGTGGGTCCTTATGAAACTTAGACTTGCACCCGAATTTTTGTTTCCGATAGGAATTAATGATTGCTGGGACGCGCTGCAGTGGGTAAGTGAAACAATATCACGTTTTTGTGTACCGCGCCAATAAAACATTGAAAATTCAGGTCGCAAAGAACGCCTCGGGGCTTGGTGCAGACCCTTCTCGTGGGTTTATCATCGGTGGAGGGTCTGCAGGTGGCAACATAGCCGCCGTTCTTGCCCATCTCGGTCGCGATACCAAACTATCGCCACCAGTCACTGGCCAATACCTTTGCGTACCAGCAATTATGTGCTTTTTGCCACCAGAGGATATTCCAGAGGCGTATCGCGCCGAGTATCTCAGCCATCCTTCCATTACGCCCAGCATAGATCCAGTCATTGGCAATGCTGGAGATGCAGCTGCCGGCCTACAACTTGTTCTCAAGCCAGACATGGAGAGTCCCCTCTTCGTGCCTTTCCACAATGGGAGGACTGGAGAAGGCCACAAAGGGTTGCCACCTGCGTACTTCCAGGTTGCTGGCCTAGACCCATTGAGAGATGAAGGCCTCATTTATGAGCGGGTTCTTAGAGAAGAGGCCGGTGTGAAGACCAGGCTGGACATCTATGCTGGTGTTCCGCACTACTTCTGGACCAACTTCCCATGCCTCCCAAAGAGCAAGCAGTTTGTTGAAGATACAGTCAAGGGAGTGAAGTGGCTACTTGAACAAAACTAAGCTATGCCAGGTACTCACATGGAATTTTATCAGAGAGGTATTCTTTGTTAATGTTAGTGTAGAACTCAAAGAACAGTGGAATACAAAGCACAGGGCATAAGTTGAGAAGTTTTCTCCCGCCCCCAAAACCCAAATATGTTGTGCAGCAATACATAAATAAGGCATGTGGAGAGGTTGGCCGGTACGCACAAGTTCACAATCTGGGCCTGTCTCCGTTACACCAGCTGACCAACATCAGCTTGCCACTCGACGACTAATCAAGCCACAAATACCTTAAAAAATATTATCGCATTAAAAAAAAAAATCAACTTCTCTGCAATCCTCTCTCTCACTCTCTCTCTCTCTCTCTCTCACCCCCCCCCCCATCGCCCCCCGGCCGGGGGGGGGGGGGGGGGGGGGGGGGGGGGGGGGCGGGGGGGGGGGCG
>JAKMXC010000516.1:0-44009 GCA_025328345.1 Colletotrichum sp. SAR11_59 | reverse complement strand
ATAATTAAAGTAACTACTACTTTAGTAATAGTTCTTAATATATTAAGTATAGCTAAAAATAAGATTAAAATAGAGTATTAGTTAATTTAGAAATAGCTTTTTTTTATTTAAGAAAGTTAGTTTCTTTCTTTTTTTAAGTAAAGAAGTGTTCTTTTTTATAGTTTATTATAGTATTAATATAATAGGTTTAAACTTTATTATATATATTACTAAGGTCTTAGTTAGTCTTAGATTAGCTTTTAGTAGTTTTAGAAGTATTATAAATATCTTTTATATAGTTTTCCTATTTAGGGAAATAGCGCTAAATCTAATATAAAGAATCTAATTATATAAAGCTAACTAGAATATTAAGTTTCTAGAATTTACTACTTCTATAGTTTTTTATTTTTATTATAGTAGTAATAAAGCGTTTTAAATACTTAAAAGTAAACTTAATAGAAATAATAAATAGAAGTTTAAAGAGTAAGTTATAATTAATAGTTTTAAGGTTTACTATTATTATAGTTATTATAATCTTATAGTTATTAATCTAAATAGATATATAGTATACTCTAATAAAATATAGTTTTAGGTTACTTTTAGCTATTATTTTTATTATTAAAGTAGTAATAGAAATTAGAATATTATAGTTTAAGATATATTAGTAACTTATAAAACTAGATTCTATATTAGTATTAATTATACCCTATATAGGTAAATAGTTATTAAAACGTTTACTACTAGTAGAGATGTTTAAAGTAAATTAGAGTATAATAATTATAAGAGCTATCTAGTTTATAGTTATAAAAATAATAGCTTTAACTAAAAAGATCTTTAAATAGTTTTAAGTTTAAATAATTATATTATATGTAGAAATTTAGTTAGTTTATTAAGTTTTTTCTTTTAAGGTTTTAGTAAAGTTTATAAAGTTAATAAGGATAAGTATATAGATAACTCCTTTTAAATTATCTATAAAAGTATATATCTTTTTAATAAACTCTTCTCTATATTTTAGCTAAATCTTATAAACTTTTTTAACTAATATATTAACTAAGTTATATAGTTTATATAAGATAAGTTTATTAATAAGTTCTTTATTTTTAATAGATTTTTAATTTTTATTATTAAAGAATATAGCTAGCTAGAAGTTACTTTTTAGAAGAAATAGTTTTAAAATAAGTTTTAGAAAAAGAATTTTAATAACTTTACTAAGTATTACTTCTCTTTCTATTTTAATAGTTCTTTTTAGTTTTAAAGTATTAATAGGAGTAGAGGTTTATTTAAAAAAGCTTTCTTCCTCTATTTCAATATTTAAGTTTTTTTCTTACCTTTCTTAGTTAAGAAGTAAATTCTGATCTATAACTAACTTTTCTAATAAGTTTAAATAACTTTTAAAGTAAAATTATAAAGAAAAAGGTTTTTTTTTAAAATAGTTAGAGTATTTTTAATATTTTATATAGTAAAATAAACCTTCTTAGAAGGAGATTTTAGAGCTTTCTTCTTAACTTTTCTAAAGTTTAGTAATTTTAGGTTTTTCTATAGGAATAAATTAGTTTTATATATTTTTAGCTAAATAATTATAAACTTAGATATTATAGAATTAAGTAAATTATCTTTAATTAAACTATTAAGTTATACTAAGTTATATAGGTAAGAAGATTAGACTAATTCCTTATATTTTTATTTATTAATAGCTAAAACTTAGAAAGTAGAAACTTAATTAAATACTTTATTATCTAATATAACGTTTCTTTCTTTTATAAACTTATAGGAAACTTTAATTAAGTTAAGGTTATTATAATCTTATAGGACTTTAATAAGTATAGGCTAAAGTTAGTTAATATTCTACTTAAGAACCTTAGTAGTTTAAGTTTTTATAGCTTTATAGTTATCCTAATTCTTAAAGTAAGTAATAATAGCTTCTTAGTTAAGCTTACTATCTTATTATAATAAAGTAATAATTATTTAGGGGATATAAAACTTATTATTTTATAGTCTATAAGAATAATATCTTTAGAAGTATTAGATTAAACTACTTCTTTTATTAGCTATTTTTCAAAAATAATAGCTTTTTTAAAAATTATAATCTATATAGCTTATATATTAATACTAACTATATAAGTTATAAGAGAAAAGTTTAAGATTTTCTTTATTAACTTTAATAGAATAAACTAAAGCTAAATAGTAGTCTTTTATAATTAGAGAAAAATAAGTAATCCTTCTAATAGAGATTTTCTAATTATTTATTATTTTTATTAAGTTAGAGAGTTATTAGTTTAAAAACTAACTCTAGAAGTTTTTAACGCTTTAATTAAGTTTAGTTTTACTTCTTTTAGTTTATAGAAAGGGGGGAGCTTCCCCTCTTAATACTTTTAAGAGTATAGGAAATAAGATATAAGTAGAGATAGTAATTTAGAGAATTTACTTCTAAGTAGCCTTAGAACTAAACTAGTTTATTAAGTTAATTTTAAATTTATTAAAATCTCTTTCTTTAAATAACTTATAAATATTAATTTCTATAAATAAAGCTATTCTATCTAAAACTAATTAATTAAATCTTAATATAGTTACTTAGATAATTTAAAAGCTAGTTATAATATTAAGGTTATATTTTATAGCTTTAGTTTAGATATTAATAATTCTTTAGAGAAACTATATAGCTACTTTATAGTTTAGATTATTTATTATTAGAGTTATAAAAATAATCTAATTAATCTAGTTATTTAAAAGTTCTTAGTAGTCTTTATTTATAACTTTATAATGTTAAATAAAGTAAATTTCTACTTATAACTAAGTTTTTTTACTAAGTTTTATTTAATTATTAGCTTAGAAAGGTATATCTATATAGAAAATAATACTTAATATTTTTAAAATATTAATTATCTTTACTACTTCTACTATAACCTTATAGTTTTTAAAAAAATCTAAAATATTATTTCTAGTAAAGAATAATACTCTAATTATTCTAAGTTATAATATTTTAAACTTTTAGAATCTTAAACTATATATTCTAGAGGCTTTTTAATAAGATTTAGTAAAGTCTAAATAGTTTTATATTATTTTATTTCTTAAAGAATCCTCTCTAAGTATTATATTTATATTAAAAATACTACTTTTAGAAACTATTACTTTAAGAACTTTAACTTCTATAATTATTTTAGAACTTTAATCTAAATCTAAGATTAAAAGAGGTCTCTCTTATTAAAAGTAATAAAAAGAAAAACCTATAAAAGGATTTATTAAAGTATTACTAGTAACTAAGTTAGTTTTATTATCTATTATATCTAATCTAAGTTATTTATCTTAAACTAAAGTTAAAATCTTTAGAACTTTAGAGTTTAATAATACTATTCTAAAGAAAATATAAATAAATTAATAGAAGAAGAAGTAAAAGAAAGCTTTTTTAAAAAAGGCTAAAATAAAAAGATTATATAAAACTTAAATAAAGTTAATAATTTATTAATAGAAAAAGTAATAGAAGAATTCTTATAATATAAGTCTAAAAAGATAATAGAAAGTAAAAAAAGAGATAAAAAAAGAAAAGAATATTCTTATTATTATTTCTATCTTTATCTTTCTTTTTTATTTAAAAAATATATATATATTTATTATATTTCTTCTTTTTTACTATCTTAGTAATAAGGTTATTTTGTATTTTAAGTTTTTTTTTCTTTTTATAAAAGAAGTCTAGCTATTATTAGTAGTATTTTCTATAACTTTATTTTATAATACTCCTCTTTTATAAGTTAAGCTTAAGATTTAATAAAGTTTATAATAAAACTATAGTATTAACTATAAACTTTTAAAAAAGTACTTTACTTTAGTTATTTATTTACTATTTAAAAAAATAGAAAAGAAGGAGTAGAAGAGATATATATATCTTCTTTTCTATAGAGTTAGTATAGAATTATTCTTAGAAAAGAGAAACGCTCTTAGTTAAGTTTAGAAAATATTCCCCTCTTTTTCTTTAAAAAGTTAGTATAGTTATAATATTTTCTTTTTTAGCTTTTTATACTTTTATATTTATAATAACTTATAATTTAAAAAAGCTAGATCTTAATATTTTTATATATAAGTATAACTTAGATCTTAAGTTTTTAAGCTTTTTAGTATTTCCCTTTATTAATTAATATATTATTAGAAACTTTTTAATAAGTTTAAATAAAGGAAAACTTCTTAGACTAAATTAATTAATTTTATCCTTTTTAAAGTTTAGAAAAAGGGTAAAATAAATCTTATTACTTTTATAGTTTTAGCTTTAGAAGTAAGAGTAAAATAAGTTTACTTTATCTTAGTTATTCTTAGGTTATTATTATAATAGCTTATAATAAAGTAATATATAATAATTTTAAATAAGTAAATAATAAGTTAATAAAAAAGATTAATTAGATTTATATAAAACCTTATTTACTCTCTTCTACTTAATTAAATACTCTTTATTTTAAGGTTTTTTAAACTTCTATAAACTTAGTTAATCTTTAATTCTAAGTATTTAAACTATTACTTTTTATTTTAAAAAAATAGAAGTTAAAAAGGTATTAACTAAATTTCTTCTAATATAGTAATATTTAAATTACTTCTTCTTCTAAGCTTTTCTTACTTTAGTTTAGTAAAGTAATATAAAATAACTATAAAAGGAATCTTCTATAGTAGTTTAGTTTACTCCTCTATATTAATTACTAATTTTATAATAAAGTAAGGGAAAAGGTTTATTAATTATACTAAGTACTCTACTTTAAATAGAAAACCTCCTAAAAATACCTAAATACTTATATATTAATTTTCTAGATAACTATAAGAAATATAAAAATAAATATATAAATATAAGTTTAACTAATTTATACTTTATCTATATTTTCTATTTCTTCTTATACTTTAAGTTATATAATTTCTTAAGAGAAAATAAATTACTAAAAAGAAGTTTAGTAATATTACTTTTATAATATTCTCCTCTATTTTTACTTTAAATAATTAAAGAAATATAATAAAAATTAAGAAAAAGAATAAAAGTAGAACTAATTAAAATTAAAAGAGTTTAAAAATACCTATTTTTATTTAGTTTTTAAAAAGTAAAGATTAATAAACTTTTTCTATAAATTAAACTAAAGAATTTTAAAAACTTTTCTAGAAAAATAGTTACTAAAGTTATTAAGAAGAATAAAAAAAAAAATATAAAAATAAGTATATTTCTTACTTATTTATTTAGTCTTTTTCGTTATAGGCTAACTAGACCTCTATCTACTTATATAAACTATTTCTTTCTATAATAACGCTTAACGCTTATAAAACTACTTATCTAACCTCTTACCTTTAAGTTAAAATTACTAAAAATTCTAAGTTCTCTGCTCCCTTCTACTATATATACTAAGCTTTTATATCTATCTCTATTATCTTTAGGTTAAGGTTTTAGTAAAAAGCCTAGAGATAGCTATTATTAGTTATAATATTATTAGAGATTACTATTTTAATTTAATCTTAAATCTAATACTAATTAATAATATTAATAAAGGTCTCTAAGAGGGTAATACTACTACAATTACTATAATATTAATAAAAGGCTACAAAATAAGATTATAAAGCTCCTTAATTATTAATAAAATAATAAGTAATAGCTATAAATATATAAATAATTAGAGATAACTATAGATTAAATAATAGATAGACTTTTAAAGCTACTAAGTGAAGTTTTACTATTAATAACCCCTCTCTATACTAATAGATATTATTTAAATAGTTATAAATAGATATATAACTTTATAGTACTTTATTAGTAATCTTTATATTATAATACTATAGTACTTATTAGAAATACATATTCTTAAAATAAAAAAAAGGAAATTAATAGAGATAATAATAGCTATATAGAGATTATATAAAGTTATTACTTTAACTTTTAGGATATTTAAATTACTAAACTAAAACTTCTTTAGTAATAGAGGGGTTAATATATCTATTAATAATAGAGGAGTAATATTATTAAACTCTTTATTTAAATGAAGGGAGATCTTATAGATATTATAAGTATTTTAATATTATTAAAGTATAATTATTATAGAGAGAAAGCTAGAGTAACTATATTAAAGTAAATACTTTATAGGGGTAGATATAGTAGTAGTACTAAAGACTCTTAAAATACTTTTTAAGTTACATTAATTATAACTTTAAAAAGACCTCTTAGTATAGCCTTAAATAACTTTAATAAAGAAAGTACTATAATTTTAAATCTAGCTAGATTAACCCTACTTTTACTTTTATAATAGCTACGTTTTAAATATATACTTCTTATTACTTATAATAATCTATATAAGGTTATTAATTATAAGATTTAGAGGGATAGTATTAATAAGAGCGTTTATAACCTATAAAGAGATTTAGAAGTATAAAACGTCTAAAATAGTATATATATTAGTAGTTAATAATAAAGTAGTAGTAGTAGTAGTAGTAGTAGATATCTTTAGTTTAAAGATAATGAAAGTAATAATACATATAAATAATAAGTATAAAATAAGATATTAAATATCTTTTATAAATAGTATTTAATTCTAATAATACTTATATTATTTAATTTATTATAATTACTTCTATCTCTCTAGAGATTCTAAAAAAAATTAGCTACTAACTAGTATTATAAAAGTATTCTAAAAAGCTTTATTAGAATATATAGTAATTAAGGGGTTAGTAATAGTAGTATATTTTAGTAGCTAAGTATACCTAAATAAATAAAGCTTTAACTAATCTATAACCTCCTATTAGCTAGATTATAAAATATTAAGTTAATTAAATTAATTAGAGGGGGTTAATTAACTACTTAAGGGATAGAGATAGCCTTACTTTAACTAATTAGGTTAAATAGTTTGTTAATCTGATTATACTTGCAGAGATGCTGCTAGGAACGTCGACTAGCGAGCATTATTTAGGTCTATAGTGTGATAGACATGACTTCGATTTGGTGCCTTATGTGTTGTGAGCACCTCTGGATTCGAGGCTGTTGAATGTGTGGCGCTTAGTTCAGCTGCTAGAAACGAAAATCAGTAATGCGAAGGAGATTGTGATTTGGCTTGAGTTCCTTTGTAATGAGTAAAGAGTATAGATGTGGAGCATGTGGGCTGTTCTTGGAGAACAACAGCTTGTTCAACTGATTGATGATGATTTTGACTGAAACCTGTCGTGATTTCATGCATTAACGGTTACCTTTGGTATTATGTTTGGCAGTTTGGTCCACTCAAGGGGGCTTAGCAATTCTTCTAAAGTAGAGCGAAGCTGCTAAGCATAACATCAAAGGCAGATAATTGTGTGGGCGTGGCGACGGGTTCAGCATAGCAAAACAGGCGTACATCCAAAGTATTGAAAATGCTTTCGTAAAGTATATTGTACAGTCAATGAACTATGCAGAGAGGTAGAGAAACCCCATGATTCTCAATACTCCAGCCACCAGAAACTCCGTCAATGCTTCGTGAAGATGGTGGCTTAACCGCCTTGGCAGTACTTGCTCAGGTTGGGGTTCAAGTTGCCGCAGACGCAATTACCGGCGGGGGCACTGGTAGAATTGTTAGTTATCACATTTGGGCATGAAGATACAGTCCGACGTACCCATGCTGCTGAAACTTGTAGAGGAAACCGTTGGGGTTCTCGACAGTGGCGTCAGGGCATGCCTTCAGGCAGGTATCGTCAACTGGGACGCGGTTGTTCGGGTTGTCGACGCAGATGGCGACGTGGGTCCACATGCAAGCGTTGGCACCCTGCTTGTGGCAGGCCTCAAGCTGGGCCCGGCAGCACTTGTCTGTGGCAACCTCATAAGCCCAAGCCGGAGCGAGGACGGCGAGAAGGGTCGCGGCAATGAAGGAGAATTGCATTGTGATTGACGAGTTTTAAAAGGAGCGTGTGAGTGACTGAAGGATGGATGTAAAGACAGATAAATGATGGATGTGCTCCTGGTCAGAGTCACGGTTGGTAGGGCTGGGAACTGGTTCTTATACTATCATGGCTACTAATCAGAAACAACCAATTTGAATGTGATGAACCGTGAGACTCGGGATATAGCCCACACGGCTTTTGCACATTGATCCGATTTCCGAATACACTGCCTCCATTGTGGGATACCGAGAAGTGTTGAGGCTGACAATAGTGATATATTTGACATCAGCCAGTTCGTGACTAGCTTATTTCTAGAAGAGTAAAGTGGATTAACAATTGGTCTCACATGAATCGTACAACTACACTCCGTTGCGTTAACGGCGTCCGCCCCCAACTTTAACCCAGAAGGAAAATTTTCCGCTAGCCTAAAACCCCCCTAAATTACCCTAAACTTAATACTTCAATAACTCTATACGTACGTAATACGTGAGAATAAAGAATATATTAATTAATAGCCCTTAATTAAGTAATTATAATAATATCTTTTTATTTATATATATGATATATATATAGAGCTATTAAAGTATAAAGTTTAGGGTAATTTAGAGGAGTTTTAAGCTAATAAATACTAAACGTAATACTAAAAAGAAAAAACGAAACCTTTAATACGTTATATTAAACTATCTGCTTAAAAAACCCCTTAAAATTAGCTTTAATTTTATATACTAGTAACTCTATATATACGTAATATATAAGAATAAAAATATATTAATTAATAGCTCTTAATTAGGTAATTATAATAATACTTTTTTTATTCGTACGTATATATATATATATAGAGCTATTAAAGTGTAGAGTTTAGGGCGATTTAGTGGTTTTTTAGTAAAATACCCCTTTTTTTATAAGTTAGGTTAAATTGCTTATGCAGCTTAGATATCTTACTTATATAGGGCATTATACTACTCTACTTCAGCTTAACTATAGCTTCTAATTAGTTAGATTTACTTAATAATTAACTAAGTTATTTAATAGTTTGAAAAGACTATAGTAAACGCGTTTTTAGCTAGTTTTACTAGTTTTACTAATTAACGCCTAAATTACTTAAATCTAGTATCTTTTTAATTAATATTATTCTTTTTACTTATTACTTAATTAGGTTAATTGCTTTAGTAATCTTATATATCGTATTAGTCTAGCTTTATCCTCTATAAGCTTAATTAGTACTCTAACCTCTTTAAAGCTAAAGAGCTTTACTAGTAATATCTCTACTACCTCCTCTACTTCTATTACTATAAGCCTAGCTACTATAAGGTCTACTATAGCCTCTACTTTAGGGCGCTAGTATTAGCGTTTGTAACGCTAGTAGCGTTACTAATAAAGCTTATATATTATCTTCTTAAGCCCTTAAGTTCTCTAAAACCTTATTAAAGCCTTAGTATAACGTTAGGTTATCCTCTCTCTCTTAGTGAGATAGATCTTAGGCTTAGCTTACTTAGGATACCTAAGAGTAGTTAGCTTCTCTTCTTAAGGTTCTTACTAAGGTTTATAATAGTAGTAAGGCGACTAGTATTTATAAGTAGCTATTATAAGGCTAGCTATAGCTTATAATAATAATTAGGCTAAGTATACGTTAGAGGGGGTTCTTATTAAGAAGGTTATTCGTTAAGTACTATTATAAGTAGTAGTGAAAATAGGAGAGGCTTTTATTACGTTATAGGTAGGCTTTAATTATATAGGGATAAGGTAATTTAAACTAAGTAGTAAACTATTATATATATACCTCGTTTAGGATCTGCTTTTTTAGCTGCTTATAAACTAACTAGTGCTAGCTAGTAATTAACTTAAGCGCTTTCTTAGCGTAGAGACTATATATATTACCTATTTAATCCTTTAATTAATTATTAGTACTAAAATTTATAAGTTAATAGTTCTATTAGTCTATAAGATTAGTTATATAGGTAGCTTTTTAATTATTAATTATTTATTCTATACGTTTAGTAAGGAAATATAGATTAGTAGTTAAATTAAATAAGTAACTTTTAATCTCTTTATAAGACCTTTTTATATATAAAGTAATACGTAAGCTAAAGTTAGTATACTTATTAATATAGTAGGCAGTAAACTTCTTATAGAAGGGTAGGTAGGTCTTAAGTATATAGTTAATATAAGCCTCTTATACTTTAAACTTTTTAAGTATAGTCTTTTAGCCCTCCTTAAATAAAGCTTTTATAGTAATATAAATTATAGCCTTCTAAAGCATTATAAAGCTATTAGGGCTATAAGGTATATTTTATAGGATAGAAGATATAGTAATAGGCTTCTCTAATATAATACCTATAAGAAGCTATTAAAATATAGGGTTGATATATATATCTTTATTAGTAGTAGGTATAAGATCTTCTATATTACTAATCTAGTACTTCTTAACTTTAAATTAGATATTTTTATTAATATACTAAATATAGAGCTATTACTAAATATTAAGCTAGATATTATTAAAGGTAGTTTTAAAAGCTTTCTTAAAGTTAGTAAGAATAATATAGGGTAAGTAAATAATACTAAGATTAATATATAACTCTTTAAAATACTTAATTATCTATTAGTATACCTCCTTATCCTCTTTATTAAATAAATAAAAGCTAATATTAAAGATAGTGCTAATATTAGTAATATTTATAATATTTATTAATAGTATACTAAAGCAATTAGTTTTATATATATTATTAAGCGATAGCATATAGGGAAATAGCTTATATATCTACTTATAGTATAGGTAGGTTTGAAATAAACTACTAAGGTAGCTATTAAGTTACTAAAAGTAGTGATTTATATAATACTATTTAAGAAGGTAGAGGAGGGCTTATATAAGCGTATTACTACCTAAGATAGCTAGCTAAGCGTGTTACTACTTATTCTTAATATTTTAATACTTTTAAAACTAGTCTAAGTAGTATACTACTATTAAAGTAGTTACTAAACAACTACCTAATATAGTAGTCTAAAAGATCTTTTAAAGTTCTTTATACTAGCTATTAGAGCGCTTTTAATATAAGGGATAGATAGCATTATTTTAAAAAGGTTTATAATTATACTAATTGTTCTTTATTATAAAGAACTAATAATCTTCTAAGTTTTTATAGTATATAGCTTTAGCTAACTAAGGGTAGTTAGTTTTATATAAAGTAGTAGTATAGAGTTAGGCTACGTTAAGTAAGTTTTAACTACTTACGTTATAATAGAGGTCTTATTATTAAGGTATACTATTTTATAGTTTAATAGGTAGTAGTTAATAATTATATATCTTTAGGTTTTTATTCAGCTTATAATATTATTAATTAGCTACTTAAGAGTATTATAGCTAATCTTATTACTTATTAGCGCTTTAAGAAGTATTATAGTAATATTGTTTTAGGTAGGTTAGTGAGGGTAGTAGTAGTAATAAAAAATAGGTAGAAAGGCGACGTTAACGTAGTGTGAAAATTACTAAGTTTGAAAAAGAATCCTGGGTTAATTCTGACTAATGAGAGGCCGCTGTTAAGGGTAGGGTGGGGTAGCGTGGTACCCTACATAGGCAGGATAGCCAGGCTGCACAGGCAATTTAACCCAACTCTTTTTTACATTTTTCAGGCCACAAAGTCGGGGGCGGACGCTGTCAACGCAACGGAGTGTATGACAGATCAATTAAGCTTTGTCTCGCTGTCCCGCTGGCAACTTCAACTCTAGAGAGCCGCAATCGAGCAACCCCCGTAACCGGATGACTACCTGCCGTATGGCGCATCAGAAGTTTTGGCAACAACTTCTGCGAATGGTTTTTCATTTTCCATGGTACACATCAACCAGTCACCTGTGAACTTTTCGTAACAGTACGGCTGGAATTTCTTTCGGAAGTTCCCATGCCATGAGTCGTAAAGTATTTGGCGTGGATTTCCCTGCCCAACTAACTTCTGTTACTCGTCCGTGTCCGCCCCCACCATCAGACCATTCATCCAAAAGCCGGACGGGCACTCCGGTAAACTTTGGGATAAAGTTTACATGTTCATCCATTATTTGATCCGATTTACGAGACTTGCCGTTTGATTTGAAAAGCATGAACTTGGCAATATACGGTCGGTCTCCGAGGGCAGAATATCATCAACACGTAGTCTCATTCTCGTATCCGTTATACACGCTAATGACAAAGGTGCTTCAGGAACGCCGTAAATTTTCCTCTATCAGGCGACTGATCGAAATCTGGAAGTCGGGAACCCGGCAAGAGTATCTGCTCACGAACTACAAGATTGAGTTTACACGTTCATCTGGCAGTTCCTGGATGGGGGCGCAGATCTTGTTGCCCAGGATAGTCATGTCCCAAATGAACTATTTGAATCAAAAGAAAGTTTTCTAATATCTGTGAGGCTTGCGAAAGCGAAGTTTTCCTTCGCATTCATTTTCCGATATCCGAGAATGCCGCGCGGAGTTGACTTATGCGGCTGATCGCGGCCGACTTGGTGATGGGATGAACATATAATAAGCTCAACGACTGTCACATCTTTCCATCTTTCATTACTCATAACAACACAATTCACTCTTTAGAGCTTAAACCGTACACTCGTTAACCTCACATTCCTTTCGTCTTCGAGTAATTCGCCAAAATGAAGTCCTTCCTTCTCCCTATCGCGCTCTTTATCGCCGCCGCCCAGGCCCAGCTGATCCTTGGCGCGCTTGCTCTCATCGAGTTCACCATTGAGATTCTCGAGGCCGAGGCAGTCGTCGCGACCGTCGAGGTCTCCGTCGATGCAGCCCTGACCGGTGCTGAGGCGGCTGAGACCACCGTGATCGAGGGCTCCATCACCGACGTCGGCACAACCGTCACCCGCGTGGGCGAGGGAGCCATCGAGCTCGAGGGCGAGGCATCCCTGTCTGGTTTCGGCAAGGTCGCGACCGAGGGCCCCGGCTTCACCCAGGGAACCTTCACCTACCGCCAGCCCTACCCCCTCGGCGTTGGCGCGGGCCGCAGCGCGACTGCGAACCCGCAGATCTCTCTCAACTTTGGCGCTCGCACCAACGCCGTCCGCTCCGGAGGAACCACACAGATCAACTTCAGCAACCCTTCCATCAACACCGTCCGCATCACCAACCCCGGCGGAGTTCGCACCAGCGTCCGTATCAAGGGTCAGCCCCTCACCAGGCTTCTTTCTTCTAGCTAGACGGCGAATCATGGGATGAGGTTTGGTCCAAGCAGCTTCTCAGTTGGGGAATGACGCCATGGCTATACCTCAATTGGCCTGATCACAAATTTCCGTTGGAATCTCGTGCGGTCATATGCTGTAAAATTCATCCATGAATTGCTTTGTTATTGGCTAAAGCTGAATTAGAGAAACCGCATCATGTCGGTTTTGGTGACTGGCCGAAGAAATCCATGTAGACTTAAGGAGAGACATACACACCGTTCAATACCATGTTCAACTGAGGCTTCGTTTTGGTGACTGCTATATCCTGCCGACCGAGAGAAACATCTAGTTTGTTCAAGGAGAGCCGATGGAATTGGGTCCCTCGGTTCATCACTGAATCATCACTGAAGTGCACGGAGACCAAAGCCATCATACGAATCATGAAAGCATGTTTGACGAGAAAAACATGGGAATGTTTTTAGCTAGCTACTTATCAAACATGGACATAACTAAAGGCTAGAGTTACATCATAGAAACAGTTGCAGAATCAACGAAGACCACCTCTCCTAACTACTGATGTACTGATTGTGGACAGGATTCTGATCGTTTTCTTCAATCATCCTAGAATAAGGGAGACGTTATCCAAAGCCAACTCCTCCCATGCTGCCTTATCGACTTCGCCAGACGCAAGACGGTGAGCGATGCCATCAATCCACTCCACCCACAGTACGCTATATACCTCCCACGAAGTGAAAGGAGCTGTGTAACAGCCGAGACTATCATCAAAAGTCTGCTTGTACCCGCGTACCCGACAAATAGCAACCAACTCGACCTCTTTCGCCCTAGCCCAATCGGACTCTGACGGTGGAAAATGTTCCAATTGCTGCTTGTTATGTAAATGAAGGCTTCCTATGGCAACTTTCTTCTTGTTGTAAAGCTCAACTTTGTTGTATTGACCTGACTTGTATCCCGTGATGTCGTTAGCGTCACCTGCCTGGAAAGCAAAGACAAAGGCACGGCGAGTGTCGCAACAAAGGTATGGCGTCTGTTCTGGCATATATGGCTGTGGAGGTTCGTCGATGTCTGGAACTGGGAACGGCCAGTGCCATTCGTGTTCATCACGGTCTTTAGTCATGTTGCGGTGCCGGAAGGTATATTCATCGCATCCGTCCAGCAGCATCTCCGCAAGTGCAATTAAGTCAATTTTAACCCCCCAACTTATTAAATTAGCTATTTTTTTTAGTGTTTTTAATTACTTAGACTACTTATAATTAAAATAAATTAATCGCTATATAAAAATATATTATAGCTATATAAAAGGATTTATAATAATCCTAATAACCTAAAGTTATTACTAAGTAGTATAACTCCCCTCTTTAGTTAGTTTTTTACTAGTTAGAGACTTTCTATAATACTAAAGCTTATTATAAGTTTCTATAAAGTAAGGGTTAACTTAGCCTAGCTAAAAGCCTTCTTATAGTTAGGAAATATTACTAGTATAGTAAAGATATTAATAGTAAATTAGTAAAATACTAGGAATATCTCTAACTACTATAGCTACTATATAATAAGGTTTTTAATAGTTTCTAGAGGTTTCTAGAAGAAAATATCTAGTTTATTAACTTAAAGTAACGTTTAGTAACGCTAGCTATTAACCTATTGCTAGAAGTAAATATTATTATTACTCTAAGTTTTAGGATTAATAAGATAGTATACTAATATTATTTCTAGTTTAACTAGTATATCCTCTAACTATTCTTTATAATATTACTTATTAAAGTAGTCTATAAAACTACTTAAAGTATTATTAACTTACTCTTTCTAGTAATCTTCTTACTAAATATTATATAAATATAATATACTAAATAATAAATATAGAATAATTACTATATAAAAAAGTAATAAGTTTCTTATTAACTTATAATACTCTTATAACTTCTATTAAGCTTATTTAATACTACTATAGAAGAAGATTTACTATTTCTTATTAAGTAAATTAAATTATAAAGCTAATTATAAAACTAGTAATACTTAATCTTTATAAATATAGGTAAGAAAGGCTTATATATAAAATTAATAGTAGTAACTTTAGTTTAAATATAATTATAACTACTATAAGTAATCTTTAAGATTATTCTTAGTAAATAGAAAGATTATAGCTTTATAATATATCTTCTAGTTTAGTAGATAAGAAAGAAGATATTCTATACTTATTATAACCTCTTAAAGTTAACTATAACTATTATTAATACTTTATCCCTTATATCTCTTTATTTAATAGAAGAAAGGCTCTAAAATTATACCTATCTTAGATAGTACTTTCTAGTTATCTAGAGAGAGAAAGTCTATTTCTAAGATATATTATTTAATATCTATATTATTATTACTTAAAAGTATAAAGCTTTAGATCTCTATCTTTTTCTCTATAGTTCTCTAGATTATAAGATATATATTATTTTATTAAATATTATTATTTAAGATAAAAAAGGCTTCTCAGTATAACTCTAAGAAGATCTAAAAGTCCTTAAAGTTTCTATTAATCTCTACTAAAGCTTTCTAATACTATTTATAGCGTTATAGTAATAATTAGATAAACTTAATAATATTATAGAACTAGCTAATAAGGTTAATCTTCTACTAAAGCTTAAGATCCTCTTTATATTAGTTTATTAACTAGTAGTAATCTAACTTAGCTTTAAAAGTCCCCTTATTAACGCTAAAGAGGAATACTTAAGCTATAAGATTAAGGATATAGCTATAATACTATATATATTAAGCTTTTATATCTATATCTATTATCTCTAGGTTAAGGTTTTAGTAGAAAGCCTAGAAATAGTTATTATTAGTTATAATATTATTAGAGACTACTAACCTAATCTAATCTTAAATCTAATACTAGTTAATAACGTTAATAAAGGTTTCTAAGAAGGTAATACTACTATAATTACGATATATTAATAGAAACCTAGAAAGTAGGATTAGAAAGCTCCTTAATTATTAATAAAATAATAAGTAATAGCTATAAATATATAAATATTTAGAGATAACTATAGATTAAATAATAGATAGATTTTCAAAGCTACTAAGTGAAGTTTTACTATTAATAGCCCCTCTTTATATTAATAGATATTATCTAAATAGTTATAAATAGATATATAACTCTATAGTACTTTATTAGTAATCTCTATACTATAGTATTATAGTATTTATTAGAAGTAAGTATTCTTAAAATAAGAGAAAAAGAGATTAATAGAGATAATAGTAGCTATATAGAGATTATATAAAGTTATTATTTTAGTTTTTAGGATATTTAAATTATTAAGCTAAAACCTCTTTAGTAATAAAAAAGTTAATATATCTACTAATAATAGAGAAGTAATACTATTAGATTTCTTATCTAAATAGGGGGAGATCTTATAAATATTATAAATATTTTAGTATTATTAAAGTATAATTATTATAGAGAGAAAGCTAAAGTAACTATACTAAAGTAAGTACTTTATAGGAGTATATATAGTAGTAGCGCTAAAAACTCTTAAAATACTTTTTAAGTTATATTAATTATAACTTTAGAAAACCCTCTTAGTATAGCCTTAAATAACCTTAATAAAGAAAACGCTATAATCTTAGATCTAGTTAGATTAACCCTACTTTTACTTTTATAATAGCTATATTTTAAGTATATACCTCTTATTACTTATAATAATCTATATAAGGTTATTAATTATAGGATTTAGAGGGATAGTAGTAATAAGAACGTTTATAACTTATGAAGAGATTTAGAAGTATAAAGCACTTAAGATAGTATATATATTAGTAATTAATAATAAAATAATAATAGTAGTAAATATCTTTAGTTTAAAAATAATAAAAGTAATAATATATATAAATAATAAGTATAAGATGAGATATTAAATATCTTTTATAAATAGCATTTAATTTTAATAATACTTATACTATTTAATTTATTATAATTACTTCTATCCCTCTAGAGATTTTAAGAAAGATTAGCTACTAACTAGTATTATAAAAGCGTTTTAAAAAGCCTTATTAGAATATATAATAATTAAGGGGTTAGTAATAGTAGTATATTTTAGTAGCTAGGTATTATTGCAACCTAAGAATAAGGATAATAGATAACTAACTTACTTTAGCGTTAGGCAGCTAGGATAAAATATTTATACTATAGGATTATAGGAATAATAGGGACTTACTTAGAAATAGAAGAACTATAGTATAAGTTATATAATAATAAGATAAAACTAAGTAAATAGTATAGAGTACTAAACGTTTAGTAGGAGCTATTAAACACTTACTAACGTTTACTAAGTACTTATTAGTACCTAACTAGTGATTAGTAATAAGATAAAAGAACTATTTAGGACTTATATATAGTATAACTTTAAACTTAATATATAGTTAGACTTTTATAGCTCTTTAGTAATTAACTTCTTAGTATTTATCCTTATAGATACTCGTAGCTTACTTTTACTATAAATTACTTATTAAGCTTAAAACTAATTACTTTAGTCTCTAAAGACTTAATCTACTATAGCTTATAACCTATAACTATAACTATAACCTAGTATACTATTATAATATATTAATCTTTAGTTTCTATTAGTAGACCTTACTATTAGATAGCTAACTATAATACTTTAATTACTCCTATTTAGTAAGTTAACTATTAATATTTACTAATAGTAAAATAATAAGTATATTTTCTTACGCTTTAGTTAAGTCTGTTATTCTAAGATCTTTATTTTCTTTATATAACTAGTTTTAGAGCTTAATATAGGAACTTACTAACGTTAAAGATTATAATATATTAGACCTTAAGTATAACTTTAATAGAGAAAGTTCTTTTATTAAAGAAAGTTTAAAAAACTCTAATATATTATCTAGAAATAAGATATTAAATCTAAGGAAATATAAACCTTTATTAATAAAAGTAAGTAAGCTATAAATAGCTTTAATAAATAACTTTAGAATACTAAATAAATATATAAAAAACTTAAGAAAGATATTAAGGCAGATACTAACTTTAAGAAAGTTTAAGAACTTTAAGAAAAGCTTAATACTTTCTAAGCTACTATTAATATTATTACTACTCCTGTTAAAAGATAATAAAAGTTTAAACTTAGTACTTCTATTATTTATAATAATACTAAGTTATTTTTAATCTAAGTTAAGAACTACTAAAACTTCTACTATAATAACTTCATAATTAAACTAAGAAAATAGTTTATATAGTTACTTATTTCTATAGAAGAGTTTTTAAGTAGTTTAAACTTATTTAAGAAGAATTCTTTAAGTATAAGATATTAAATAGATACTCTACTAAAACTTATAATATCTATAGTAGTTTCTAAGGATTTAAGGATATTTTATACTTTCTCTTTTAAGACTTTAATAAGAAGTAATAAGTAAAAAGGGAACTAATATAAATAAAATAAACTAGGTTTACTAAAGAATATATTACTATATTCTAATAACTTAGTATCTAACTTAACTTTATTAAAGAAACTAAGATCTTTATATTCTATTAAAAGTTTAAAAATAAAGTTAAAGATAAGATTATTAAGATTAACTATCCTAAAGACTTTCTTTAGTATATTAACTTTACTATTAAGATTAATAATTAACTTTTTAAATATTATAAGGAAAAAAGTAAAAAATAATAAAAACTAAACTCTAGATATAAGTATTAATAATAACCTTAGTAGAAATTTAACTAATAGTAGAGTAATAATAGATCTTATAATAACTAGAGTAATACTTAATAAAGTACTATTTATAGATAATATAATAGACTTATAGATCTTAGTATAATAACTAAAACTAATAATAAGAAACCTTAAAACCCTAAGTATTATAACTATAATAAATAAGGTTATATTACTAAAAACTATAAATAACCTAAGAAGTTTCCCTAGAAACTAATAGCTAAGTAACCCTAATAAGTTAATATAATTATAAAAGCGCTATATATATCCTAGTTTTAAACTAAATACTATAATAATAACTACTAAATTTATTTTAAAGATAAAGAAATGTTAAGATATTACTTAAGGGATAGTAATCTTAGACGATCTAGTTATAATATAACTATCCTAAATATTTACTTTAAAACCTTAGTAATAATATATACTAATAATAGTAAGATTATAAGAAAACTAACTAAATAATTTAGTAAAATACTATAGATTTAGTAGTTTAAACTTATTAATACCTCTTTTATTATATAAGACTAAAGACTAGAGAATAATAATAAATAAAAGCTTATATACCTCTAAAAAGCTAAAAGCTTATACTTAAAATAAATCTAAGAAGAACTTTATAACTTCTTATAAGAATAATAACTAAGAGCTATACTTTTATATATAAAATAATATAGATATATATATAGAAACTTTACTAAGATTAAATTAATTAATTAGGAACTTAATAAATAAATTAAAGAAGAATCTAAAAAAGAACTAAAGTATTAATATAACTTCTTAATAAAGTAATAGCTTTTTAGTATAATTAGTAACTAAACTTTTAGAGAAAGTAAAAGTTTACTTTATAACTTAGATAAACTTTATAATATTACTTAATAATATACTTAGATAGAAATTACTTATAAACTTACTTTTAGTATAGATAACTTTAGTTCTAAAGAGGACTCTAATAACTAAGAAAATAAAATTAAATAACTCCTAAAGTATTAAGAAATTAATATACTTTAAGACGAATAGTAATACTATTTCTATAGTACTTCAATAGATTAGTAAAACTAAAACTATACCCTTTAGCTATATATAAAAGACTATCCTATACTAAGAAATAACTACTAACTTTATAAAACCTTCTTCTAACCTTAATATTTCTAAAATAAATATAAAGAATATATAAGAAAAAGATATAATTATTAGTTCTACTTTAGGAGATATAATAATAAACCTATCTATAAGATTTACTTAATATCTATTATAATTAAATAAACTATAGTACTATTTAAAAATAACTTTATAGTTTTTAAGCTTAGCTTTGAATTTCCTATGAGATATTAATATAATAATAATATAAAGTAGGATAAATACTAATAAGATAAATACTAAGTCTACTATTAAATAAAAGTATATACTTAGAAGATTATAAAGAATAAACCTAAACCTCTATAGGTTAAAATCTATAAGAATAGCTTCTTAGAAGTATAATAGAAAAGAAAGTAAATTACTTACTCTAAATAACTAAAGTAGTTAAAAACCTAAACTTACTTATTAATAATAAATTATAATATATAACTAGGATAAGATCTATTTACTAGATATTATAAAGATATAAGAATAATATAAAACTTAACGTTATTATTAATAAATAAATAATACTTATACTAATTAATAGTAAAGTTAAAATAAACTTTATTACTTTTTAAGTTATTAATAAACTAGAAATATAATAAAAAAGAAAAGAATAACTATACTTTCTATATATAGTAGAAAGAAAAGAATTTAAGTATAAAGGAGGTATTATCTATAATAAGATTATACCCCTTAAGATAAGTTATTTAGATTAAAAAAAAATCTAATTTAATATTACTAATATAAGAATATATAATATAATATTAAGATTACTTTAACTATAAATAAATAACCTATAAATAGATTAGAGTAGTAGTTAATTTTATTAGAACTATAATAATTTAGTTTTTAAATAGCTTTATCAAAATTAAGCTTTAAATAAGTTAATATAATTAGGAATAATAAAATAATACTTCTATTACTTTAAAATAAAGGAAGCTATATTATAACTACTAAAAATAATAGATTTAAAATAAAAGAATAGTTTACTTCTATTTATTCTAAAAGAATATAAAGTTCATAAGAAACTCTTTATACTTAAGTTAGAAACTAAACTACTTAAATATATTAGTTTTAATTATAAGATCTTTCTTAAAAAAGGAAAAGAATTATATTTTAATAAAATCTATAAACTTAACTAAATAGAAATAGAAGCTCTAAATAAATACTTTAATAAAGACTTTAAAAAAAGTTATATTACACCTTTAATATTACTAATAAGAAGTTTAATTCTATTTATACTAAAGAAAAATAGAAAACTATAACTATATATTAATTACTATATATTTAATAAAATAATAATTAAAAATCGCTATTTATTACTACTTATTAATAAAATAAAATAACTCCTCTATAGAACTAATTAGTTTATAACTTTTAACTTTAAAAATACTTATAACTTAATTAAAATAAAGTAGAGAGAAGAATAAAAGACTACTTTCTAAATATAAAAGGATATTTTAAGTACTTTATTATACCTTTTAGTTTTATTAACGCTCTTATAATATTTTAAAATATAATTAATTTAGTCCTATATAAATATATTAATATCTACATAGTAATTTACTTAGATAATATCTTTATTTTCTCTTCTATATCTAAGTAATATAAAATAGATATATATAATATTTTATACGTTTTTTAAGAAGTAAACCTCTTAGTTAAACCTAAGAAAAATAAAATTTATATATAATAAGTAGAATACTTTAGATTTACTATTACTTTAAGAGAAATTAATATATTTAAAAATAAAATTAAAACTATTTAAGAATAGCTAACCTTAATAAACTTTAAAGAAGTCTAAGGATTCTTAAACTTTATTAACTTCTATTAAAAGTTTATTAAGAATTATAAAAGAATTAAGATAGTTTTTATAGATCTTAGCTATAAAAATAAATTATTTTAATAAGAAGAACTATAATAAATAGCTTTTTAAGAAGTTAAAAACTTTATTATTAATAAACTAATTTTTATTATTCTAAACTTTATAAAATAGTTTAAAGTAAAACTTAATATATCTAACTATATAATTAAAGTATAATTATTATAATAGAACTTAGAAAGATATTTATACTTTTATATTTTCTTTTCTAAGAAACTTATAAGATTAAAACTTAACTATAAGATCTATAATAAAGAACTTATAGTAATTATTAAAGTTTTTAAAGAATAGAGATTTAAACTCTTAAGAACTATCTATAAAATACTTATATATTTAGACTATAAGAATTTTATATACTTTATAACTTTAAAAATGCTAAAAAAGTAATAAATATAATAGTTAGAATTCCTATTTAGATTTAATTTCTAAATATTATACTAGAAAGGATTAAATAATAGTAAAGCTAACGTTCTTAGCTAAAAACTAAACTATAATATCTTAATACCTAAAGAAACCTAAGTAATTCTTGAAAAAAACGATTAAAGAGACCTAATACTAGTAGTTAAGCTCTTAGTAATAGCTAAATAATTTAATACTAGTTTACTTAGTAAACTAAATAATAAAGTAATTATAAAGTTCTATACTTATTCTATATATAGTTATTAAGAAATTATAAAAACCTAGAAATAACTATAATAATAATATAGAGAAAAGGTTACTAGAGAATATATAGTAAAAGTAATTAAAAATTATAAGAACTACTTTAAAAATAAACCTACTTAATATTAATTTTATAGTATATTATAACTTTTACTTATATTATAAACTACTTAGTAATTTATATTACTAAACTTTATTATTAAACTACTAAAGTTTTAAAAACCTTTTATAGAAATATACTCTAATAGTATTCTTGTTATTATAGATTAATTTATAAAGTATACTTACTTCATTTTATATAAAGAAATAAATAATATTAAAAAATATACTTATATATTTCTTAAGTATATTATTACTAACTATAGAATACTTAAAGAAATTATATTAAATAGAGATAAGATTTTAAGTTTTAAATTTTAGAAATTACTTATATTATACTTTAGTATTAAATAATTAATATCTACTATATTTTACTTATAAGTTAATAGATAGATAGAATAAATTAACTAAATCCTTAAAACTTACTTCTACGTTTATATTAACTATAAATAAGATAATTAAGTTATACTATTACTAATAGCTTAGTTTATTTATAATAATATAATAAAAAAAAGTACTAAAGAATCCCCTTTTTACTTTAATTATAGATTTAAATTTATTACTTATAAAGAACTTTAAGTAAACTTAGTTATAGTAAAAGCTATTACTTTAGTATAATAAATTAAAGATATCTAAAGAAATATATAAAAAGAACTTAAATTTATATAATAAAGAATAACTAAGTTTAGTAATAAATAAAGGATTAAGAGACTAATTTTAAAAAAGGGAGATAGTACTTATTTTATATAGTAAAATATTAAAATAAAATAACTAAATAATAAATTAAACTATAAAAGACTTAAACTTTTTAGAATTTTATAAGTTATTTTATTAGTTAACTATAAACTTAAACTCCTAGAAATTATAAAGTATTACTTAGTATTCTATATTTTACTTTTTAAACTAGTTTTATAAAGATTATAAATAAATAATAATATTATTATAGAAAATAATTAACTAAAATATAAAGTAAAAAAACTACTTAACTACTTATATAGAGATAATAAATAAGAATATCTTATTTAATAGAAAAACTATAGTTATAAAGAAAATATATAGAAACCTAATAATAACTTATTTAACTATTAAGAAAAGATTAATAAATATTTTAGAACATTTAACTATATTAATCCCTAAAATAAGCTAAAACTACTTATAACTTCTAAAGAATTTAAAGATTATAAAATAAACTTTATAAAAGAGAATAAATAAATATAATAGAAAATATAGTAAGTATAGAAAGAAACTTAGAAATAAAAAGTATAACTTCTATTAATATAAGTATAACTTAGAAAATAACTTTATTTAGTATAAGTAAAAAACTTTATTTACTTAGGAATATTAAAGTATAACTAAAACTCCTTTAATAAGAAGTTTAGAGTATTAAAATTCTAATTTAGAATTAAATCTAAATTTAAAACTTTATAAATACTTAATAACTATATTTCTAGAACTAAAAAAAACTTAGATAAAAGACTTTTTATTATTTTATCTTTATTTACTATTACTAAAATCTCTTTATAACTCTTCTTAAAAACTATATACTTAGCTTTATAAATATAATTTAGTTTTATAAGTACTTTATTTACTTTAGTTTATATTTTCTATAATACTTCTATTTTCTTCTAAAATAACTTCTTAGTTTCCTCCTCTTTATTATTAAGCTTATAAAATCCTATTATTAATTACTTTACTATAATAAGTTAGTAGTAAAAAATAACTAAGTAAGAGGAAAAAACCTATATTAGTAGATTATATTTTTAGAAGTATTATAAGAGTAATAAATACTACTAATAATAATATACTCTTTATAAACTAATAACCTTAGTAGTATTTTATAGTATAAACTTTTAGAATAATAGTAATAATAAAATATAACTTTAAAACTATTCTTAGTAATATTAAGAGGATAATAGTAATAATAAAGTATAGAAATTATAAGACTATTAATAATATAACTTAATATAGTATTAGTATTATAAGTAAATTAAGAAGTATAATTAATAGATCTTTAACTTAGGACTAAAAACCTACTTATATTAAGTTTTAAAAATAAGACTTTTAGAGAGAGGCCCTAATATTATAACTTAAAAATAAAGATAATAAATAACTAACTTACTTTAACGTTAGGTAGCTAAAATAGAATATTTATACTATAAGATTATAAGAATAATAAAGACTTACTTAGAAATAGAAGAACTATAATATAAGTTATATAATAATAAAATAAAACTAAATAAATAGTATAGAGTACTAAACGTTTAATAAGAACTACTAAACGTTTACTAATATTTACTAAACGTTTACTAGTACTTAACTAGTAATTAGTAATAGAATAAAAGAACTATTTAGGACTTATATATAGTATAACCTTAAACTTAATTTATAGTTAGACTTTTATAGCTCTTTAGTAATTAACTTCTTAGTATTTATCCTTATAGATACTCTTAGCTTACCTTTACTATAAATTACTTATTAAGCTTAAGACTAATTACTTTAGTCTCTAAAAACCTAATCTACTATAGCTTATAACTTATAACTACGACTACAACTTAGTATACTATTATAACATATTAATCCCTAGCTTCTATTAGCAGACCTTACTATTAGATAGCTAACTATAATAGGTATACCTAGATAAATAGGGTCTTGACTAATCTATAGCCTCCTACTAGCTAGATTATAAGATATTAAGTTAATTAAATTAATTAGAGGGGGTTAAATTAACTACTTAAGGGATAGAGATAGCTTCACTTTAACTAATTAGGTTAAATAGTTTGTTAATCTAATTATACTTACAGAGATACTGCCATCTAGATATATATTACAACCTATAAATAAGGATAATAGCTAAACGACCTACTTAGGTGTTAGATAGTAGGAACAGGACATTTATACTATAGGATTATAGCCTCTAGCCGTTCACTATGATTTTTACCTGCTTAGAGCGACAGACCTCCTAACTCCACGCCTCCTAACAATACACACAGCCTTTAGTTATATGATTATAACCTAACAACCTCCTAAGTCTCTAACTACCTCTCCTAACCTCAGCCGCACTTACATATGCACGTTAATAACTTCACTATCTTTAACTTCACTTTAGTAATAATATAGTTTATGATTACTTAATTACTTAATTACTATAGACTACTAAACTATTAACCTATCCTCTCTCTTATATATTACCTACGCTACTATTAAATACTATCTCTATTACTACTTCACTATCTGCTATAGTAGCTTCTTTAGAAGCAAGTTATTACTATTATTATAGTCTTCTTATTTAATTAGGTTAGCTAACACCTTTAGTATATCTTATGTTATCTATAAGCAAAGTAGTATGCTAAGCTGATAAGTCTAGTAGTAGCTATGCTATTATTAGTAACGCTCTCTCTATTAGTTAGTATAAGGTATACTTACTAATCCCTACTAAGCTTATGCCTAGGCTTAAGCTATATCTACCTTAGTATTATAGAAGGTTTATATAAAGAAAGGCTACTCCTTAAGATAGCTAGAGATATATATAACCTCTACCCTAAGGCTATTAGGGGTATTTATTACTTTAATTATAGTATAAAGAAAGTTCTTTTTAGAAGTATTCTTAAAAGCTCTATTTAATACTATTATAATAAAGCGCTCCTAATTAGAGTTAGAGTACTTACTAAAGTTAAGGGTTTTATTTAACATATAGATATTATTCTATATAGCGATATCTTTAGCTATCTTTTTAAAGAAGGGTATACTTAGCGTAAGGTTAGTATTCTTATATTTCTTACGTAGTATAGATATTATAAAGGATTTATTATAGGTTATAAGGATAGGTTATTAATATAGGTTTAAGGGTAAGGAAGAGGAAGAGGGAAGGGCATAAGGCCCTACGCATAGAAGCAGAACTTTTTATACTTCTAGTTATAAGAACCTCTTATAATAACCTCTTTAGTTGAGGAGTTATCTCTATTTAGTAGTATTACTATAAAAGCTTTAGTAACCTATTTAGCCTTAATATAATTAGCCCTACTATATGTAGCGCTACTAGCCTTATATTACGTAGCTAGTGCTATTACTGTTCTACTAGTTTATTTAGCTAAGGCGTGCGCTTAACTTTATATAAAGGTTTACTTACTAATAGGAATATATAGGGTTTCTATACTATTTTCCTTAATTAGTAGAGGGTATAGGTTAAAGTGCCTATATAGTATTTCTAGAATTATGCCTATATATAAGGTGAATTTTGCTATAGTCTTTTTATAGGGGGGCTACGTTATAACTATAAACTTAATACTATAGGATTATAAGAATACTAAAGACTTACTTAGTATAGAAAAACTATAGTATAAGTTATATAATAATAAGGAATAAGTATAGATAAAGGATCTATAATAAATACTTAGTAAATACTAGAATAAGTACTTATCCTATTTTAGAATAAGCGTTTATAGTAATAAGGAGAATAACACTTATAGATAATAAAGCTATTTATATAGGAGGACTTATATATAGTATAACCTTAAGTTTAGTTTATAGTTAGATTTCTATAGCTCTTTAGTAATTAACTTCTTAGTATTTATCCTTAAGATACTCTTAGCTTATTTTTACTATAAATTACTTATTAAATCTAAGATTAATAACTTTAGTCTCTAAAGACTTAATCTACTATTAGCCTATAACCTATAATTATAACTTTATATACTATTATAATATATTAATCTTTAACTCCTATTAGTAGACCTTACTATTAGAAAGCTAACTATAATACTTTAATTGCTCTTATTTAGTAAGTTAACTATTAACGCCTACTAATAGTAAAATAATAAGTATATTTTCTTATACCTTAGCTAAATCCCCTACTTTAGGATCTTTATTTTCTTTATATAACTAGCTTTAAAGCCTAACGTAAGAACTTATTAACGTTAAAGACTATAATATACTAAACCTTAAGTATAACTTTAATAGAGAAGGTTTTTTTACTAAAGAAGGATATAAAAAACTCTAATATATTATCTAGAAATAAGATACTAAATCTAAAGAGATATAAACCTTTATTAATAAAAGTAAGTAAGCTATAAATAGCTTTAATAAATAACTCTAAAACGCTAGATAAGCTTATAAAAAACTAGAAAAAAATATTAGAAGAGATATTAACTTTAAGAAGGTCTAAAAGCTTTAAAAAGAACTTAATACCTTTTAAGCTACTACTAATATTATTACTACTCTTATTAGAGGATAATAAAAGCTTAAACTTAGTACTTCTATTATCTATAATAGTACTTTTAGATAATTTATATTATTCTTAATCTAAGTTAAGAACTACTAAAACTTTTACTATAGAAGCTTTACTAACTAAACTAAGAAAGTAATTTATATAGCTACTTATTTTCATAGAAGAGCTCTTAAATAGTTTAAACCTATTTAGGAAGAGTTCTTTAAATATAAAATACTAAATAAGTACTTTACTAAGATTTATAATATTTATAGTAGTTTCTAAGGATTTAAAGATATTTTATACTCTCTCTTCTAAGACTTTAATAAAAAACAATAAGCTAAATATAAACTAACCTAACTTAAATAGACTAAATCTACTAAAGAATATACTATTATATTTAGATAATTTAGCGTTTAGCTTAACTTTACTAAATAGACTAAGATCTTTATATTCTACTAAAGACTTAAAAGTAAAGTTAAAGATAAAATTATTAAGATTAACTACTTTAAAGACTTCTTTTAGTATACTAACTTTATTATTAAGATTAATAATTAACTTTTTAAACGCTATAAAGAAAGAAGTGAAAAATAATAAAAACTAAACTTTAGACGTAAGTACTAATAGTAACTTTAGTAGAAGTTTAACTACTAGTAGAATAATAATAAACCTTATAATAACTAGAGTAATATATAATAAAGTATTACTTATAGGTAATATAGTAGACCTATAGATCTTAATATAATAATTAAACTTAACGATAAGAAACCTTAGAACCTTAAGTATTATAACTATAATAAATAAAGATATATTACTAAGGATTATAAATAGCTTAAGAAGTTTCCCTAAAAACTAATAGCTAAGTAACCTTAATAAGTTAATATAATTATAAAAGTACTATATATATTATAATCTTAGACTAAATACTATAATAATAACTATTAAATTTACTTTAAAGATAAAGAAATATTAGAATACTATTTAAAGGATAGTAATCTAAAATAAACTAAATATAATATAACTATCTTAGACTTTTATCTTAAGACCTTAATAATAATATATACTAGTAATAGTAAGATTATAAAAAAACTAGCTAAATAGTTTAATAAAATATTATAGATTTAATAGCTTAAACCTATTAGTACTTCCTCTACTATATAAAACTAGGAACTAGAGAATAATAATAAATAAAAGCTTATATATTTCTAAAAAGCTAAAAGCTTATATTTAGAATAAATCTAAAAAGAACTTTATAATCCCCTATAGGAATAATAACTAAAAACTATACTTTTATATATAAAACGATATAAAAATATATATAGAAATCCTACTAAGATTAAATAAATTAATTAGGAACTTAATAAATAAATTAAGGAAAAATCTAAAGAAAAAGCTAGAATATTAATATAATTTCTTAATAGAATAATAACTTTTTAGTATAATTAGTAACTAAATATTTAGAGAAAGTAAAAGTTTACTTTATAACTTAGATAAACTTTATAATATTATTTATTAATATATTTAGAAAGAGATTACTTATAGCTTTACTTTTAATATAGATAACTTTAGTTCTAAAGAGGATTTTAATAATAAAAGAAATAGAATTAAGTAATTCTTAAAGTATTAAGAAATTAATATACTTTAAGATAAGTAATAATATTACTTCTATAGTACTTTAATAGAATAATAAGATTAAAACTATACTTTTTAGCTATATATAGGAGACTATTTTACATTAAGAAGTAACTACTAACTCTATAGAACCTTCTTCTAGCTTTAATACTTCTATAATAAATATAAAGAATATATAAGAGAAAACCATAATTACTAATTTTACTTCTAAAGATATAATAATAAGTTTATTTATAAGATCTACTTAATATCTACTATAATTAGATAAACTATAGTACTATTTAAAGATAACTTTATAGTTTTTAGATTTAGTTTTTAATTTCCTATAAAATACTAATATAATAATAATATTAAGTAAGATAAATATTAAGTTTACTACTAGAAAAAAGTATATATTTAGAGAATTATAAAGGATAAACTTAGGATCTATAAGAATAGTTTCTTAAAAGTATAATAAGAAAGAAAGTAAATTACTTACTTTAGATAATTAAAGTAGTTAAAAAACTAAACTTATCTACTAATAATAGATTATAATAAGTAACTAAGAAAAGATCTATTTACTAGATATTATAAAGATATAAGAATAATATAGAACTTAAAGTTACTATTAATAAATAAATAATATTTATACTAATTAATAGTAAAACTAAAGTAAATTTTATTACCCCTTAAACTATTAATAAACTAGAAGTATAATAAAGAAATAAAGAATAACTATACTTTCTATATATAGTAAAAGGAGAAGAATTTAAGTATAAAAGAGGTATTATTTATAATAAGACTATATTTCTTAAAATAAACTATTTAAATTAAAAAGAAAGAATTTAATTTAATATTACTAATATAGGAATATATAAAATAGTATTAAGATTATTTTAGTTATAAATAAATAACTTATAGATAGATTAAAGTAATAGCTAATTCTATTAAAACTATAATAATTTAGTCTCTAAGTAGTTTTATTAGAATTAGACTTTAGATAAGTTAATATAGTTAGGAATAGTAAAATAATACCCCTATTACTTTAAAGTAAAAGAAACTATATTATAATTACTAAAAATAATAGATCTAGAATAAAAGAACGATCTATTTCTATCTATTTTAGAAAAATATTAAGTTTATAAGAAACTCTTTATAGCTAAGCTAGAGACTAAATTACTTAAATATATTAGTTTTAATTATAAGATTCCTTTTAAAGAAAGAAAAGAACTATAATTTAATAAGATCTATAGATTTAACTTAATAGAAATAGAAACTTTAAATAAATACTTTCAAGAAAACCTTAAGAAAAGTTATATTAAACCTTTAATATTACTAATAAGAGGTTTAATCCTATTTATACTAAAGAAAAATAAAAAACTATAACTATATATTAACTACTATATACTTAATAAAATAATAATTAAGAATTATTACTTACTACTACTTATTAATAAAATAAAATAACTCCTTTATAGAGCTAATTAGTTTATAGCTTTTAATTTTAAAGGAACTTATAACTTAATTAGAATAAAATAAAGTAAAGAATAGAAAACTACTTTTAGAATATAAAAAGGATATTTTAAATACTTTATTATACTTTTTAGTTTTACTAATACCCTTATAATATTCTAAAATATAATTAACTAGGTTTTATATAAATATATTAATATCTATATAGTAGTCTATCTAGATAATAGCTTTATTTTTTTACTTATATTTAAAAAATATAAAAAAGATATATATTATATCCTATAAACATTTTAAGAACTTAAGCTTCTACTTAAACCTAAGAAAAGTAAATTCTATATATAAAAGGTTAAATACTTTAGATTTACTATTATTTTTAAAGAAGTTTAAATATTAGAAAATAAAGTTAAAGCTATTAAGAAATAGCTAGTACTTAAGAACTTTAAAGAAGTCTAAAGATTCCTAGGTTTTATTAATTTCTACTATAAATTTATTAAAGACTATAGTAAGATTAACGTAGTTTTTATAAACCTTAACTATAAGGATATACCTTTTATATAGAAAGAACTATAGTAAACTATATTTTAGAAAATTAAGGACTTTATTACTAATAAACCTATTTTAATTATCTTAAACTTAATAAAGTAGTTTAAAGTAGAGCTTAATATATCTAACTATATAATTAGAGCGTAACTATTTTAATAAGATTTAGAAGGATAACTATATTTATATACTTTTTTCTCTTATAAACTCTATAGATTTAAACTTAACTATTAGATCTATAATAAGGAACTTATAGTAATTATTAAAGCTTTTAAAGAATAGAGACTTAAACTTTTAAGAACTATTTATAAAGTATTTATCTACTTAGACTATATAAACTTTTTATACTTTATAACTTTAAAAGTATTAAATAAATAATAGATTAAATAGTCTAAATTTCTATTAGAGTTTAACTTCTAAATTATTTATTAAAAAGGATTAGAAAATAGTAGAGCTAACGTTCTTAGCTAATAATTAAACTATAATATCTTAATACTTAAAGAAACCTAAATAATTCTTAAAAGAAATAATAATAGAGACCTTATACTAATAACTAAACTCTTAATAATAGCTAGATAATTTAATACTAACTTAACTAGTAAACTAAATAATAAAGTAATTATAGAGTTTTATACTTACTTTATATATAGTTACTAAAGATTTATAAAAACCTAGAAATAATTATAGTAATAATATAGAGAAAAGGTTACTAAAGAATATATAGTAAAAGTAATTAAGGATTATAAAGTTCACTTTAAAAGTAAACCTACTTAATATTAACTTTATAGTATACTATAACTTTTACTTATACTATAAACTACTTAGTAATCTATATTACTTAACTTTATTATTAAGCTATTAAAGTCTTAAAAACCCCTTATAGGAGTATATTATAATAGCGTTCTTATTATTATAGACTAACTTATAAAGTATACCTACTTTATTTTATATAAAGAAGTAAGTAATACTAAAGAATATATATATATATATTTCTTAAGTATATTATTACTAACTATAGAATACCTAAAGAAATTATATTAGATAGAGATAAGATCTTTATCTCTAACTTTTAGAAATTAATTATATTATACTTTAGTATTAAATAATTAATATCTACTAAATTCTATTTATAGACTAATAGATAAATAGAATAAATTAACTAAATCCTTAAAACCTACTTCTATATTTATATTAATTATAATTAAGATAACTAAATAATATTACTACTAATAGCTTAGTTTACTTATAATAGTATAATAGGAGAGAGTATTAAAAAATCCCCCTTTTACTTTAACTATAGATTTAAACTTATTACTTATAGAGAACCTTAAGTAAGTTTAGCTATAGTAAAAGCTATTACTTTAGTATAATAAATTAAAGATATCTAGGAAAATATATAAAAAGAGCTTAAATTTATATAATAATAAATAATATAGTTTAGTAATTAATAAAGGATTAAAGGACTAACTTTAAAAGAGGGAGATAACGCCTATTTTATATAGTAAAATATTAAAATAAAATAACTAAACGATAAACTTAACTATAAAAAACTTAAACTTTTTAAGATTTTATAAGTTATTTTACTAGTTAACTATAAACTTAAACTCCTAGAAATTATAAGATATTACTTAATATTCTATATCTTACTCCTTAAATTAACTTTATAAAGATTATAAATAAATATTATTATTATTATAGAAGATAATAAACTAAAATATAAAGTAGAAAAACTACTTAACTACTAATATAGAGATAATAAATAGGAATATTTTATTAAATAGAAAAATTATAGTTATAGAGAAAATATATAGGAACTTAATAATAACCTACTTAACTATTAAAATAAGATTAATAAATATATTAGAACGCTTAACTATATTAACTTTAAGGATAGACTAAGTCTACTTATAACTTTAGAAGAATTTAAAGAATATTATAAATAAACTAATAAAAGAGAAAAATAGATATAAGAAGAAATATAATAAAAACAAAAAGAAACTAAGAAATAAAGGATATAACTCCTATTAGTATAAGTATAACTTAGAGGATACTTATAACTAATTTAATAAGAAAAACTATTTATTTACTTAGGAACACTTATAGATAATTAAAACTCCTCTAATAAGAAATTTAGAGTAGCTAGATTCTAGTTAAATAAAATATCTATATTTAAAGTACTTTAAGTACTTAATAATTATACCTCTAAAGTAGAAGCTAATATATCCCTTAGAGACTTAGTAACTACTACTTTACTTTTCTTTAATACTATTTACTTCTACTCTTATAATCGCTCTAATTTTACTAATAATTTATTTAACTCTAACTAAGTTTTTTAGTAAACTTTAACTTTTTATTATAAAATAGTAGCTTTTTTATGAAATTTTACCTCTTCTATAACTTCTACTTAATCTAAATAATCTAACTTTACTACTAAATAATTTACTACTTACTAAAGTTAGTAAGAAACTATATAATATAATTAGAGAACTTATAAATATAGATTATATCTTTAGAAGTATTATAAGGAATACTTAGATAATAATAAGTCCTATAGATATTAGAATCTAAAAGAAGTAAATAATATATACTATATAAATAATAATTAGAGTAAAGTATTTCGTTCTTAATACTTTTATTAAGAAATTAAAGAATCTAAAATAAATAGTAATAAGTTAAAGTACCTAAAGATTTTTATTTTTTAATATAACTTAATATAGTATTAGTATTATAGAAAAAATTAAGAAGTATAATTAATAAATCTTTAATTTAAGACTAATAACCTATTTATATTAAGTTTTAAGAGTAAGACTTTTAGAGAGAGGACCTAATATTATAACCTATAAATAAGGATAATAGCTAAATAACCTACTTAAATATTAGATAGTAGGAATAAGATATTTATACTATAGGATTATAGGAATACTAAAAACTTACTTAATATAGAAGAACTATAGTATAAGTTATATAATAATAAAGAATAAGTATAAATAAAGGATCTATAATAAGTATTTAGTAGATATTAGAATAAGTACTTATCCTATTTTAAAATAAACGTTTATAGTAATAAAGGGAATAATACTTATAAATAGTAAAGCTATTTATATAGGAGGATTTATATATAGTATAACCTTAAGCTTAGTTTATAATTAAACTTCTATAGCTCTTTAGTAATTAACTTCTTAGTATTTATCTTTAAGATACTCTTAGTTTACCTTTACTATAAATTACTTATTAAGTCTAAGACTAATTACTTTAGTCTCTAAAGACTTAATCTACTATTAGCTTACGACCTACGACTATAACTTTATGTACTATTATAACGTGTTAATCCCTAACTCCTGTTAGTAGACCCTACTGTTAGAAAGCTGACCGTAATAATATAGCAGAACATCTCCATCCTGTCTATCCCCATATCCTAGATTGGTTACCTTTCGGATTACGTTTCGAGTCTAGCTGGGCGGCAGGGGCCTTTCGAAATCTTTATAAAGTTTCTGATTCTCGTACTAGGTAGGTTTGATCTTGCGCTTCTGCCCCGTCTTTGGAGAACTGCAAGCATACTATGTGGTGATTGGGATCGTCTCCCTGATTTTCCAAGTCTTCGGATTCGCCGGACCAGCTTCCAAGCTTCTAATATCAACAAGTCCTTCCCATCCGATCCACGACCAAGACGGGAGCAGGCATGGATGGAGTCGGCTTGTATCGAAGCGGTCGGAATGTATTCGTCGTTGGAGGTCGGTGTGATACCAGGTAGGTCGCCAGCTAAGTGCGGTTTCGAGAAACATTTCAGGGATGCCACAAAGGAATCCCCCGTAGAAGCAGCGGCTGAAGACAGTAAGGAGCCCAGTTATGCCTGGCAGACAATCCTCATCGTAGGATAACTTCATGTCGTTGTAGTAGCCGATCAGATTGCTGAGTGACCTGATGTTCGGCATGCCGCGCATGATTTCCCCCACGCGAGGATTTAGGTACTTCCCGGCTTCGATCCCGTGGTGCAAATGCTCTTCCCATACACTGCACTGACACATCCAGTGTAGTGAGTCTTTGCTGAAGATGAGTCGTCTAGGAGACATATTGAACTCCTGAAACGTCCAAGCACGTTCGTGGTACATACTCCATGAGGTGAGACCAAAGTAGTTGAGCTTATCTGAAATGAACTGCTCGTTACCAAATTGAATGAGACCTTCGTCGTCTCGATCCTTTTCCCGTGAGATGTCTCTAAGGCCTGGAAAGCCATCTTCAGCATCCCGGTCTAAGGCAACGATGGTCAGAGATGCATTCGCATATATGGCCCCCATATTCTGAAGTTGTGTTGTGCTCTCGGCAATACGAGAATGGTCGATGGAAAGAGTATCAACCCAAAGATAACGCTGGCCGACCGAAGAAGTCAGGGCTATGGCTTGCCGCACCAAAGGCGCAAGTTGGGTGGCGATAGCAGGATCGTCAAGGGAGTTGGGCCTCTGGAGGTTTGACATGGTGTCAGGTTGAATGTGCAAACCGGGAGCCTTTCCCCATCTGTAGCTCAAAGCAATGAAGCTGGCGCATTTATCTCCTGGTACCAAACATTTGGCCTTTGTATCGACGACCCAAGCTGGACGATATGGCCATATCTTCATCGGGTTTTCGCACTTTGCGCCGTGAGAGGATACACATTGCTCCAGCCAATGGCTGACGACGCTCAAATCGACCCATTTGGGGTCCAGGCGGCGAGTGATACCGGGATGGTTCTTTACAGAATCCTTTCTAATTAGGCAAAGTTCGGCACAACGGCCGAGATTTTGGATGGATTCCGTCAAAGTGAGAACGCCTGGGCGATGACGATGAATGCCTACGTCCTTCGATGTCTTCGCGGGGCGGATCGTTTGACCTGGTTCATCGCAAAACATCTTGAACCACTCAACAATGGGCTTGTGCCTTTTGCAGTTGGAACGTAGTGCCTCCTCAAAAGAGCCGAGATTGATCGATGTCCTCTGTGCGTTGTCGGAAGAATCGCAGAGTCTGCTCCAGATGTCAGAGCAGATTTCGCACTCCGAAAAGGCATCAATCGTGATGAGAGACATGGTGACTTTCTTCTCAGTGTTTTGACTCTTGAGGAAGCCTATAGCCAAAACAGTCAGCCAAGGTTTGAAAGTGAGCAGAACATAAGTACCAACAGAATTGTCTTTGTGAGTGCTTGGACGTTTGAGTATCTCTGAAATGCATTAAGCAGACATTCTCCTTCGATACTTGTGGCCCCTGAATTTGAGAGGGAATTTGGGCGAACTGTTGGTATGGATGGAGACTGATATTTGCCTTTTTGAACTGTGGGGAGGAAACGTCGCTCAGAAGCCAATCTTGTCCTTATGATATTTCCTCAAGTCAGCAAGGCAGAATCGAAAAGCAGCCGGTGTCAGCCAATTGAGGGTGAGTACGTTTTGAGCACCGATGGATTATGGCGTACTTACCATGTGGGGCTGATTCAGGCTCACTGCCAAGATGGATGACCAAGATCGCCTAACGGCTGCCAATGAGCAGCCCTGGGGGAGGGAATCGAATCTGACAGTCTCATGAAATATTGCGCAGGTAAGACGCGATTGCGGCAATGGAAATGTAGGTCCCTCGGGTCCGTTCCGATATGTATTATGAAACCAGTCACATGGAAAGCAGCTTTTGGACTGCCCAATGAAGGAGGAAAGAACGTCAACATCTCAATAACCCCAGTAGGATGGAGCGAAATTGTCACAAAGCGAATTTGATACAAGGTCTGGCTAGTCAATTGGATGAATGTAATTGTGTTGCAACTAGCCAAGGTTTTCCTCGAATATGCGACAGGAAATAAGTACAGAGTGAGATTTCGCATTAGTCGACATGCTAAGAATTAGCCTCTGCTTATCATGCATTAAAGGCTGCGACTAAATATTCGGGCACACCCTATTTTCAAGATGTACTTGGTGAAGAAGTGAAGAATCAGACATCTTTCAATGTCCGCATGAGGCTTGAGCGTCCGATGATAGAACCTGATTAGTATGTGTCCAGCGGCCGCTGAGCGTTGTCAAGATCGAACGGGATCTTAGTCTCGTTGACATATTGGTTCTTAACCGGATTCGAAGCGAAACGATCCTGGATGAACCTGAGCCACTCAGGCATCGCAGCCGTCAAAACAGCAGTGTGATCTAGGCCCGGGTATACACTCAAGTGGATGATATTCCCGTGTCCACAAGAGTCCTTCCATGAAGCAGTACCGGACTCCTCCGAAACAATAGTATCCTCCTCTCCAAGAATCAGAAGCAGGGGCTTGGAAGCACTATCACCTTGAGCAGGAGCGTTCAACTCCTGGGATTGCTTCAAGATCGTGTCCGACTCCGCGGTGAAGTTAGATAGAGCGTCGAAGCCCAGATCGCTCGTGAGACCTGAGATGGCGGCGTCGCAGAACTGGCCGATCTTTGCAAGCTCGATTCGGGTCCTCATCGTCTGCGAAATGACTGGAGCTTCGTAATCTGGAAAGGTTGCCTTGACTCCGAGCACAGCAGACGGCAATACACCCAACGAGAAAGGTGAGTTTGATCCTGAACTTCCAAGGAGTTTTCGGAGCTCGTCAAAAGAAACAAGTGCATCGTAGATCTTGGAGACAGGGGCAACGGCGACACCTCCCAAATATCCGCTGGCTGGATCCTGGACAAGACTGTGCTCTGACAACTTCCATACTGCACCGCCACCTTGCGAGTGACCGATGGATGTCCAGTTGTACGACAAGACATTTGGAAAGGCGTTGCGAGCGGTAATAACAGACCAATACGTGTCATTGGCATTGGCTGCGCTCGCTACGTATTTATGAGATGTGTAGTTGTTGCCAAGACCAGCATAGTCTGTAGCCACAACGGCGTATCCCGCAATGACAAGTTGGCTCCAGCTCGTATAGTCGTACAGGCTCGGGGAGGTCGAGGGTGCACAGCCGCGGAAGACTCCACTAGTACCGTGGGCATACGCAACTAGGTTGAAGGGTTCCGCAGTCCGAGCAAAAGGGAAAGCGATAAAGCCGGTGACAGGCACGTACGACCCGTCGATGTCGACGCTAGTGTACTGAAATTTGTACGCAGCGACGCCGGCAGGTGTGCTAAGGTTGGATGGGGGAATTGGCTCGAGTTTGAGAACATCGCCAGGTTTCGAGCCAGAGAAGTTGGCTGCAGTTTTGTATAAGTCGTGGTCGAAATGAGTGCCGTAGATTTCAAGGTCTTCTGCATTGCCTTCCGCGATTGCCTGCTGACAAGCTTCGCCACAGCTATACTGTTGAGCAACTTCGGCGGAAACATTGTAGTTGCTGGCTTGGCCGACGTTGACGGCGAAGATCTGGAGGACTTGTTGCCCAAAAAGAAAAAGAATGACTAGAATCGCGCGCATTTTCTACCACAATGACAGAATGATAATTATAAGAAGAAACTGGTGCGCGTTGGATAGTGGACAGGTCACGTTCTCTCGTCCAGCCTACTGAAGTCTTTTTAATAACCTCAATGAAATTACCGAAACCGAGATATAGTTCTAGATCCAACAAGGCCATACACAACCAGTGGTTGGACAATACGAAACGGTGCCCGAGAGCTCCGGTTGCCGTCGAGTTAAGGTGTGGGTTGAGTGGGTCCGGGAATGCTCTTCCATTGTCCTTCCCATTTGGGTTGATGAAATACGAGCGAGGAGAAAAGATGCGCGGTGTCTAGAATACGAAAAAGGAGTCCAAAATGCGAAAAGTCTAGGGGCGAATCACGGGGAAGCATTGGTGCTTCTTATGAAGTGTTTAATCTCAAGGGTTCCGCTACATATCAGGGAACGCCTCGGTTGGGGAAAGCGATGTTACTTCAGATTTCACTTCATCTCAAACGCCACGTCATAGTCTCACATGTGTATTCAGTAAGACCCCTTTGGAGAACTTGCGAAGCTATCAAAGAGGCATTGAGAAATGCGGTCGGAGGTTGACCGTCAGCTAGCAAATCATAATCTAGAGATCCAGGCCAAAGGTTGGCTTATGCCTTGAAAATGCCAACCTTGGCTCTGCACCATGAATCGCCCATAGCACCCTGAGCCTGACAGGCCCTGCGGAACTTGCAATTGTCGAAAGCTGTGATGGCCCCAAAAGTGTTCTTATAGAGCTTACATTCCATAAATCTCTGGTCATGGATGCGAGGGGTATTTTCGCATATTATGTTGGTGATATCGTCATTCGTAGTCCCGTCTTTGTTTGTGCAAGCGCAGTACTTATACGAGTCGCAAGCCTGAACAGTCAAGGACAGCGTAGCAACAAAAAGAAGCCATGTGGCCTTCATGGTCAGTTGGAAAATATACTTGGAATATTAGCTGAGAAAACATTGAAGCGGGATTATAGAATACTGACCGGAAACGACCGTATTTCTACTTCGAATTCTGATCTTTCTGGAAGAATGGGAATGACTGGCAAGATGGCCTACTTTGATGGGTTGGGCGGATCATAGCGAATATTATATAGAGGTACTCATCGGTCTAGTCACTAGTGGTTTAGAGAGAGGCGCTTATGCGCAGCACTCGTCGGTATTACCGACTTTCTGTGTCTCATTGAGTGGCTGTGTCTTCCATTCTGCAGGATGGAGTTAACCGATGGCAGTATTGTAATTTCTGAATCTCTCGACGCGAAGGAAATGGCGCCGTAGCGTAGGTGCCCTGAGCCGTATCATTAATGGCAATCGCTAGGTAACCCATAATTGTAAGTTCATTTATACAACGGTATGCAGAACATTGCTGTCATCTGACTCGTAAGCTCTACATGTGACTACCTATGAGATTATCAGTCCGTGCAAGACAATATTTCTTACTCGTGATGAGACACAGACTACACATATGTTTCCCGCCAGAGTTGAACCCTCCGCGGGAGTCGAAGGTTGCGCGGAATCTGGCATAGAACCATCGCGTGTACTCACGCGCATCATTATTGTCTTCTCGGTCGGTATTGGGATTATCCTAGCACAGGAATCAGCTCTGTACTGGCGCATCTTTCAATTAATTCATGAGGTAGTCCGCATGCAACTTGATAGCTACCTTAGGTAGGGAGACGAATTGATTCATGAACAATGTAAATCAAGGCTACTATACGCTCGACTGCACAGTGCTTCGAACTCAATCTAACTAGCACTATTTCCCAAAGGTGGCTTTCGCTGGCTCGCACCTCTCATCTAAGCTCTCTTCCCGCCTCTGCCTAGGCTGTCTTTGTCCTTACGTGAATGGAGTGCGTGAGATCTCAAGTTGTTTGAGGAAACTAAATCGACCACAAATTTTCACGGACGGAATAATCTGTCCGAAATCGCTGCTTTCAAGTACCCAGGGCATTCAAATCTTGTCGCAACAATACCCCGTAGACTCTCCGGCAATGATGCATGACACCATTAGATTTCTCATTGCAATGTCGCAACAGTCACACGGTTAAACTAACCTTTGCCCAATCGCAATTATGGATGGCTGTGTCCGGAGGCACCGCCCACCATAAGTTGTAACGGAAGCATTCTTTGGAGTTCTGACCGTAGTACCCAATCGTCCCGGAGTTCTCGGCACAAGCCTTGGCCGTATCAACATCCCAAGGGACGTTATCTTGTGTCTTCCCTTGATCCACGATGCCATCTCTTTCACACCTAGCGATTAGTGAGTAACATATCGATCTACCTCAACTAGTAGTCGGGGGAATCTGAGGATGAATTACCAGCACTTTTTGTATTTAGCACAGGCCTCGATCGAAGTGATAGTGAGAGCCGTCACGGTGAGAAGGGTTGTCAGTTTCATCTTTTGATGAATACAATGGCGGTGTCCCTGATGCTAGTTCGCGTGAACATCGCATCGAACTCATGTAAGAGTGGAACCTCTGTCTTTTGTAAGGGCTCATGAACAGGGTCCACATGTCAGCTCCTGCACGCGGTAAGGATTGAAATAGCGAGGACTGCTCTTGTTGGCGCACAAGAAACTTGAGTTTTGTTCATTTGGATAGATTGCCGTAACGTTAACATGCCCACTCTCACTCTATTTGCATAGATCCGGGGGGCTGATATCACTGAGTTCAAGCGATGAATCAGAACACTCTCTCGAGTCATTTTACTGACAAGAGCTCTTCAAATTCTACAGTACAAGCATATAGTGGTCACTAACGCATGTCGCGCCAACTGGTTATAGACACTCTAGAAGGCGCAAAATGGGATGTCTTCCAGTGGAAACGAAGATCCCGAAATACAAGTCTACCGTCGATTCGCTGTATGCTCAGTTCAAGGGAGCGCATCATCAGCAGCCTGGAGACGCCTCAAGAGGGGTTTCTCATATCATTCATGTGATGAAATCTTCAGCCACTGCTGGAGGACGGCCGTTGCTAATAAGCTTGACTCTTGAACCGGACGCAGTGGCTCAACTGCGCAAGAATTGCGCTGACACCATCGAACTCATGGATGAGTGGAAGGAAGTTACATCTGACACATCGGTCTAGAACGCGATGGGACTATTCGAATTATCTCAAAATACTACACATTATAATATTGCATACCTTGCTACTACACGTTAGGGATTAAAACAACGTTTATATAAGCATTCTCATTATGATAAACACTCTTAAGCTAACTTGGACCTTTGGATTAGCGTGCTTACCACTAGCAGACGCGTCTTGAATGTTACTATCTTCAGCGCCCAGAATCTTAGTCAGTTTAACTCTATTTTCGCAATTTCAGTCACTGGCGTTCCCCAAGATATCACTTGTACTGAGCCCATTAGTGGTACTAATGCGGACGGATAGGGGCATTGATTGTGTCTGGAATTGTGTGTAGTCCAAACAAATTCAATAGCTAGGATTGAATCCACGCGTACACGAATGAAAGAGGGTATAGGAAATCAAAACTAGCAAATTTGATTGATATTGCACGCAACCGGTGGAATTAGCCAAGAGACTGACTAGACGTCCTGATGCTGTGCCAGCCAGCTTCGCCAGTCAGTTTGATGGACTCGACCTACCCACCGCTTGCTATCAATAGATTCTTTCCAGCCTAATTTGCCTTCATTGAAAGCAGTTATGTACGCGAGGCCGATGTACTTGTTCCAATCATAAGTAGCAGTGCTTTCGCGTGCTTGCTGAAGCAGTTGTCGCGCTGTCTGCGTATCGCCGACACAGATTTCGCGTATCTCAACGCCACGTGCTTCACCGTAAACTCTTCCTAGGTCAGGAACGGTTGCACGGAAGCTCTCAACGTGATAAATCCCGCCTGCAGTAGCTTGTTGGTCGGATACAGCACAGATGGTATACGCAGCCAGATCGTTCAAAGTAATCCAAATGTGCTCCTCAGTGCCGGTGCCAAAGTACGAAACAGTACCGTCCTCCACGTTGATGGCATTCCGTGTCCGGTCGCGATACCATGGATATTCGATTATCCCCCCAGTAAAGCCGTACAAAGGCTTGATGGTTGATGAAATCTCAACAGTTCGTTTGAACGCAATGTAAGCATCGTAGTTCTCATGCTCGCCGAGTTGAAGCCTTGTCCAATCATAATTCCAAGAGGCAGCGTGAAATATCTAGGCCATGGTTTAGCAAGCCGCCCGATTCGAATTACTTTCTAAACTTACTTTCACACCAGCCTTTTCCGCGGCATACAGTAACGCAAGCTGCGCCCCGACCACAAGCTCAGGACTGTTGTTGTACGCACATATCACTGCGTCGACTCCCGCCACAGCATTGCGGAGACCCTCCAGGTCGTAGTAATGGGCAACTGACACGAAGCTCTCAAGGCGACACGCGATTTTATCGGCCAGTTTGCCCGCATTCCGTCCCATTCCGCGAACTTGATGGCCCCAATCCAGCGCGACTTCAGCGCATGGCTTACCACACATTCCCGTGATACCGGCGATGAGAATGAGCATTGTAACAAGAGTTTCACCGTGGGTTGTTGATAGCGCAAGTACAGCTTCACGGAGCGGGGAACGAGACAAGGACAAATATGCCGCGCACGCAACTCGAGAGTACATTAGTAATAAGAGATGTTCTTAATTATTCATACCAAGTGATTACGTTCAGAAACCTGTTATGAATATTTCTCATTATGTTACTAATCATGACCTAATTATGATCAATATGCGTGGTGGCATGTAAATCTGATAGCCGGCAATAAGGTGATCCTTATCCCCGCATAAACAGCATTAGTGTCTAGATCTAGGCTTCTTCAGGCCGTCAAGAATGGTACGCGTTATTTTATGGGATGGGTGCTTGAATCATCGATCGGCGAATCTTTAGTAGAGGGAGTGTGCAGGATCTCGTAGCTCTAGCCAATGAATAAAGTCTATCGGTCAGAGGGGCTTTAGTCAACAGCGTGGAGATATAGATGTTCTATTGCACCTGAAAGAACCTAGACGAATTGGCGTTTGATTTGAGGAATAAGTGAGTAAACTTACATGTCTCAGGCCTGTTATCCAGACTTGGGTTAGAATCAGCGCAGCATACCAATCAATCAAGTCAAAACTGAGGCTCGAGATTGGCTGATTGAATGACTTTTCGCGATACTTTTGATTGTTTTGCCTGATTTGATTTGAATTGGTTAATGAAGATGTCGTGAAGTGATGATCCTGGTAGTACAGGGGTATCTAACGTAATACTCTTTTATATAGTCTACGAGTTCGAATATGGGTTGTGGGGGGGGGGGGTGGGGGGGGGGGGGGGGGGGGGGGGGGGCGGGCGGGGGCGCGGGGTGGGGGGGGGGGGG
>JAKMXC010000515.1:0-44018 GCA_025328345.1 Colletotrichum sp. SAR11_59 | reverse complement strand
CGGCGCCCTCGGCCGCGGCGGGGGCGTTCTGCTCCTTGGCCTTCTTAAGGGACTCATAGACGGCGTAGATCTGGAAGAGGTTCTGGGTGCCGACGGCGTCGGCGAGCTGCTTGGGGTCGGAAGGGTCGACCTTGAAGGAGTCTGCGATGCATTGGATGGCGACGTCGACGGAGTCCTTGTCGTCGGCGGGGAGGGTGCCGTCGGATACGGAGGAGGAGAGGAATTCGCAGATCGCGACGGCGAGGCGCTGCTTTGTGGTTGAGGCCTGTGGGGGGGGGAGGAGGGGTTAGCTGGGTTGATTTTCTGCGGTGGTTGCGAAGAAACGGGGCAGGGCGTTACTTACCATCTTGATGGACCTTTTAGATATACCGAAAAGAAAAAAGAGGTCTGTCGAAGGGGGTATCAAAGGGGAGGAGAGTAGATGGTGACGGTGTCTAGAAGTGAAGAGAAAGGGGACCGTGGTTTTTCGCGAGGAGGCTCTTCGGTGAGGGGCTGCTCTGGCCTGCGGCTGCACCAGTTTGGGTTGGCTTTGGGCTTGTGACGGCGCTGTATGGCTGGAAGGTTCCAGTGGGTGCCAGTGCGAGTTGGGTGATGTGGGGTTTTTGGGGGGAAACCTGGGCTGGAGTGAAGGGCGGTTGGGTTACCCCGCTGATTCGGTACGACGGTTGGGCATGAGACTATGAGATTGTGAGGTAGGACCAGGAACCAGGACTTCTGGTGAATGATTTCAAGTTTCCGATTGTGGGTTTGATTCACAGGACTGCCTGTTGCTCTAAGTTGGAAGGCATTCTTGCAGAGACATCAGGGACGGTCCTCTGCTGTCGTCCGCAGTGAAGCAGCCTAGGTAAAAGCAACAGTTCAGGGGCATGTCCCAATTTTGGCCAGTCTCGATCGCCCATTATTGCGGAAGCCAGGAGCCAAAGTCAATTAGCAATGAAATATCCACAAGCCGATGTTACTCTGCCAGAAACCATCAAAGCAAGTTGCCGTAGATGGAAATCAGCTTGGAGCTCAAACTCATGTGTGGCTGGTGTCGAACGCCTGCACAGCCACAGATCGACTGGCAGCCACGTGGACCCCACCTTCCACTTCCACCTCGGTCGCTGACTGCGAACCTCCACGTCCCATCCCGCCAAGCTGATGTCACACTGGCTCGAGCTCTCAGCAAGCAATCAGGCTGGCCAGAACCAACATTTCAACACCACCACCACCGCTCGCTGCGGCTGATTCGCGATCCGAACACTATTGGTGCTTACATCATATCATGAATAACATGCGCTAGAATACTCAACCGACGAACAACTTAATCACCCAGCGACACCCGCAGCCCGGCCATTCCCAGGCTCGCGCGCACACGACACCTTCTCAAACCCCGATCCCGACGAGCCGAGGGACGTCCGCAAACCCACCCGCATCGCCAACCATGGCCGACGGCGCTCCCCGGCCTCAGCCGCCGCAGGACGGCCTGCGTCGCTGCTTTATTTGCCTCAGCGACGAGAACGAGGCCGGCGCCTCGCAGTCCGCCTGGGTCCACCCGTGTCCCTGCACCCTCGAGGGCCACCAGGACTGCATGATCGAGTGGGTAACGGACCTCGAGCGCGAAAACAAGGAGATCCGGTGTCCCGTCTGCAAGGCCCTCATCAACATCGACGAGCCGTGGGACCCGGCTCTGGCGCTGAGCAACCAGATCTACAAGACCTTCAGCAAGATCTCGCCGGGCCTGATCCTCGGGGGCATCGGCGCGGGAACATGGGTCGGCCTCGCCATGTACGGTAACATCGCCGTGCGCGTCTTTGCCGGGCCCGAGGCCACGTACAGATTCTTCTTCAACGAGAGGAACCCGCGGGGTGTGCCGACGGTCAACTGGATCCACGTCGCCGCGCTGCCGACCATTGCGCCGGCGCTCATAATCGGACAGTCGTTCCCCGTGCTGGGCAACGTCTTCATGATGCCCGCAGCGGCGCTCGTAAGAAACTCTATGTCTACGTTTATATCTTGATGGCTAGCTAAGGGATGTCTCCTGCAGTATGGCGTCTTCCACATGGCGCGCGACGACAACTTCTTCTCGTGGCCGCCGTCCCCCCAACTAGCCGCTGCGGCGTTTCCGTATATCAGGGCAGCGTACAATAACATTTACCACGAGTTCGTGTGCCAGTATGAGCGGCGGTGGGAGCGCAGACTGGCCGGACTGCCGGAGCCGCCGCCGCAGCAGGCCAACCGACAAGAGCGCAGAGAGCAGCGCCGCGCGCGCGAGCAGGGCGGAGATGGCCAGCGGAACATTGGCATCGTCGGAGGTTTGCTTGATGCGGCGATAGACATGCTGGACATCCCCGACGTTGCTGTGGATGTGGAAGTGGAGGAAGCAGAGATGGAGGACGGAGACGGCATGGCGCATCTTGAAATCATCGTGGAGGAGATGGAAGATGCGGCCGCGGAGGAGGAGAGGGCAAACGCGGTGAACGCCGCCGCTGCGGTTGCTGCTGGCGTGGAGGGACAGCCGCAGGAGAACGATCAGCCCGCAGCGCCTGCTCAACAGCCCGCGCAAGCTGCGCCCGCGGCCCGCCAGCGTCCCCTTCAGACGAGCCTGCGCGACGTCACGAACGCCCTTGCGAGCACCCTCCTGCTCCCGATGATCTCTGCCGGCGTCGGCGAGCTCCTGCGCCTCGCGCTGCCGAAGCACCTCACCGCTCCGCCGAACGGGTTTGGTCGGTTCCGGGTGCGGACGGGTCTGCTCCAGGACCAGTGGGGCCGCAATCTGGTGGGCGGGTGCATGTACATTGTGCTCCGCGACGCGTTCCGGTTATATACCAAGTACCGTATGGCGCAGAACAAGCCCCTCCGGAAGGTGAGGAACGTGGACAGGCGTAGGGGCAACGCGTCTTCCTGAGCATGGAGTTGAAGACGACGGCGTACAGACAGAACAGTAGTGTCATACACAAGAGGGACATACACACAGTTGCATATCACGGCGTTGGCGGAGGATTCTTGGGTGGAATACCTTTTTTCTTGTTGTTTCCCTGTTGTATGAGTAGACTTGGGGCATGGCGGGTGCGTTGAGAAGTTTCAGCAAATATAATGAAGAATCTGTGAGGAGCCTTTGGACGCAGTGCCAGTTGCAGATTTTCTGGCCGTTGATAACGGGATTGCCTGTCCGCAACGGCGTTGGGCGTGTCAAATGAGGCAATCTTGTTCATCGGACAAGTGTGAGTCAAAGCTCGGTCGATGGATCGATGCAAACTTGCAGATGGCATATGGCGAAATCTCCGAGACAAGATTGTTGAAAGGGATCGAACAGCATCAAAGCGGATCTTGGGTAATTTGATGCTGTTGGCCTTCCGCAGACCTCCAGAGAGGAACAAGCCGTTGGAAACCTCAACGGCTGCCAAGGACCTACACTTGTCGTGACCTAATCTTGGAAATCTCGAACGCTGGGGGGGAAAAACAAGCCGTCGGGCCAGTTCCTTTCAATCCTGTTTGCGGCTCGGCCAGTCCTCCCCGAAAAGGGTTCTAGAACCGCGTCGTCGCGGCCGTGCGGAATACACGTATTAATTAGTCCTGCAAAAAAAGTTGTGGAGATGAAAATTGAGGACGTCCGCGATGGATTGAAGATCGAAATAACGGTCCTTGCGGTGCCATCCCCGATTTTTGTCCAACTTTTTTTTTCTGATTAGCACATACACAAACCGCACACTGGTGGCGGATGCAAGGAACAGGAATTTAAACAACGTGATCAACAAGTCTTTCGGGATGTAAATCCGTACGTCACCCGCGATTGACTTTTGGGACATCGCGATGAAGCGGCGAATTAACGTCGTCATCTGGTTTTCCCAGCCCTGAGCCCCTGGGAGGCACGTCCGCCAAGAGCTGGGCGGCGGTTGGCTGGGTTGGGTTGTGTTGTGTTGGGTTGGGTTGGCTGGTTCCCCCAGGGCTCAGAGATCTGCTGCCGAGGCCGCGCAGCGCTAAGGAAATGCCCGCGGGCGGCCGGCGGGATGGTACGGTAGAGGCCGCCTTAGGAGGATAAAAGAAAGGGGGACACACACTGAGAGATCGCGGCGGGCGGACGGGGGGCACGGGGGGATAGGCACGGGCGGGATGGGCGCTCGGGATCCGATCTGAGGTGACGCTGCAGATGTCACCTACTTGGCGGATCGCGTTCCTTTCCCTTTCGCAATGCAGGTCCAGGAATCTACCGCCCGGACAGTGGGAACATGATACATCGCCTTTCGTGGGTTTCTTGGTTCTTGGGTTCGGTTCGTGTTCACTCCCGCAGCTGTGGAAACATCGCTTGTGAATGGAGGCGGAGGGATACGGGATGGAGGGATGGGAGGCCTGCCCCTTGGTTTTAGAGTTGGCGAAACCTGGCACGGTTGCGATGGATGGCTGTGTTGCAGCTTTTTTTGCTTGGTCGATGATGTAAAAAGAAGGGGACAAGAGTGGCAGCGAAGAGGCAGATGGGTGGGAACATTGGTGAGCTTAAAGCATGTTTCGTCTGAACTGCACAGCCTGGAGGCGGTATAGCCTCCCTCAGTTGGCCTTTTTTCCGCGGCGCCTCTCTTCTCTGCTGTCTCGAGGTTTCTACGGCGTGCTGAGTATGATGGTGCAGCACCAAAGCTGGGATCATGGGTGGTTGTCATGAAGCAACAGCCCAGTGTCGACAGCGACAGCTGGATGGATAGGTTTTGGTTCAGACTGCTCATCAGTCAGCCATCCCAGCCCTCCTGGGGGATGGAGGGTCCAAGCCACCCTAATTGGCAGTGCTCCAGCCACTCGAGTTTGAGAAGGTGCGTCCAACGGTTGGCCAGTCCGTCTCACCATCCTTTAGCCCCATCGGACGACACCACGGTGCTACACGTCTGATTGGGTGCTTTTCTCTCCTGGGCGCTGCACACCAACACTCCAAGACACTGCTCACATGAAGGCTCCTGTATTGGATGAAAACATATCTTTTGCCTAAGTATAGCAAACGGGCCTGACTCTCTGCGGTTTGGTGCCGGTGCTGTGGTTGGGTGGCAGAGGAGAGAAAACACGAGACAAGCGCGGCCAAACGGCAGCTAGGCAAGTCTTCAATTGAGGGTCTTGACTACGAAGTACGAAGTAATGAGACTGGTGGACGGCCTCCCGGCACATCGGATGGTGGGCGCAAATGTACAGCCACCCCGGGCTACGCGTCCCCTGTAATAACCCAGGATGCAGTCAGTCGCTGCCCAGGCTGCTCCATCGTCCATCACCCACCTCATCCTTCAGCTAGCAACCGCCTGGCCCTGCTCCTGGCTCCTGCTTCTCACCATGGCAGGTGCTCCACCCAATGCCCTCGGGAGGCGCGAATGGCAGTTGGGTGCCGTGGTGGTGCCGGGTCTTTCTCAAACGTACGTCAGCCTCCTTGAAATCGCCTGGTTGGTTGGCGACTGCGGCAACACCCCTGGCCTATCCACCCCGCCAGCCCCTGGTACATGCTCAAACAAGCCTGGGTTAATCCCATGAGAAGACGAGTGTCGCTTTTTTTACACCCTCCACCACACTACAGAGCGCCTGCCTGCCTCGCCTTCAGCTGTGCTCTGCCTGCTCACGAGTTTCCGTCTGCCCTTCTTTAATGGAGACCATGACCCGCTTCACCCGTGAAATAAGGGGGCGGGTATTGTTTTGATTCTTTCCAATCCATGGTAATACCACTCACTCCTGAACTGAAGCCATAGTCTCTCGTTTCTTCTGCTTCTACCGCATACTTCTCTTTCCTCTTTCCCTTCCTTGAAATCTATTTTCCTCAAACTTTCGTTCATATCCACCCCCATATCTTCTCTCTCGCCCGTTTTTGATTGATTGTTAGAGGGTTGTTCCTCGCCGGTTGAGATTAGATACGACAACGCAAACACAAACACACATACACATACCGCACGGCAGCAACACATCGCAGAGATGGCCATGTCCTTCGTTCGCCAGGCGTCCCTCGTGGCCCTGCTTGCTTCGTCCACCTTCGCTCAGACGTTCACCGACTGCGACCCTACCAAGAGTAAGTTTTCCCCTCCCGAGATCCCATCATCCAAGTGTGGGAAGTGAAGAACCGCAATGTCCACTTCACGATAAACTTCCCGCCTCGCATGTATACGCTCAGACTAACACCCTCCCGCAGAGACCTGCCCCGCCAACGCCGGCCTCGACAAGTCCACCTACACGGTCGACTTCACCAAGGGCGCCGACACCGCCGCCTGGACCACCGCCGCCGGCAACATCACCTACGGCTCCAATGGCGCCGAGTTCACCCTCAACAAGAAGGGCGACGCCCCCACCATCGAGACCTCGTGGTACTTCTTCTTCGGCCGCGCCGAGGTCCTCATGAAGGCCGCCCCCGGCACCGGCATCGTGTCCTCCGTCGTCATCGAGTCCGACGACCTCGACGAGGTCGACTGGGAGTGGCTCGGCGGCAAGAACACCGAGGTCCAGACAAACTACTTCGGCAAGGGCAACACCACCTCCTACGACCGCGGCGCCTTCCACACCGTCGCCGACTCCCAGGGCACCTCCACCAACTACACCATCGACTGGTCCAAGGAGGCCGTCAAGTGGTACATCGACGGCGCCCTCGTCCGCACCCTCAACTACGCCGACGCCCTCGGCGGCCAGAACTTCCCCCAGACCCCCGCCCGCCTGCGCCTCGGCATCTGGGCCGGCGGCGACCCGGACAACAGCGCCGGCACCATCACCTGGGCCGGCGGCGAGACCGACTACACCAAGGCCCCCTACACCATGACCGTCCAGTCCGTCACCATCACCAACGCCAACCCCGCCGGCAGCTACACCTACGGCGACAAGAGCGGCAGCTACGACAGCATCGTCCTCGGCGCCGCCTCCGCCGCCGGCGACAGCACCAACTCGGGCCAGAACGACACCTCCTCAGGTAACAACTCTTCTTCTTCTCCCTCCTCTGCCTCCGGCTCCGTCTCCGTGACGGCCTCCTCTGGACTCCCCGCCGCCTCCGCTTCGTCTGGCCCGCTGAAGAATGGAACCACCACAGGAGGAACGACGATGCAGCCCACCGTCGCGCCCACGGCGACGCAGTCCGGCGCTGCGGCGAGCGCGAGCGCCACCGGCGCGGCCAACGTCCAGGCCGTCGCTGGCAGCGCGCTGTTTGGCGGTGTCCTTGTTGCGCTTGCTGGCCTGTTTTAAGAGTGGGCAAGATGGGATCGAGAGTTGTATGTGTGTATTAGATTCTACATTTTTATGGGTTCTATGGGTTACCTGTGTCAACGACGAAAACTACCTGACTTTTGTATAATATGGGACGGGGAAAAGGGTCCTGTTATTTCGAAATCATATACCAATTTGTTTTAAAACAACACTATTTCAAGAACACTGTGTCAAACATCAAATGCCGCCAGTGAACATGCCGCGACTTCGGTGACTTTCAGTATATGTTCATCAGCAATAAACAGCATACAATGGTGGTCTCTGTGGGAGAGATGTACTGGGGTGATTTATGCCCACGCGTCTCGCATTCATCGAAAGACGTGGTCCGCAAACACAACGAAACCCACCAGCAATAGAAACGAAGTTAGTTTAGTCCAGATTAGATTGTGTTAACTGCCGCTCCAGAGCCTCAATCGGGTCATTTTCCTCACATGCACGCGGATGATATGAGTGGACGTCGGGCCGCGTAACACTGCGTCGTAACACGAACCCGACTATCGATACGGCTAAACCACATGGAGGCCATCTCCACCAGCCAGCAAGCCAGTTTGACGCGTTTGGCAGCCTGGTCTGTTCACGGAGACTGCCATCAGGCGACTTACAAATGGCTCTTCAGGCTTTGCGGGAATAAAAGAAGCTTCAGTGCCATTTCCACGGGGTGAATGTCTTTTTAAAAACGGCGAGTAAACGCACTCTTCAAGCCCAAAGCTAAGAGCATTTGTTTGGTATCGAATAATTGGGCATAGGGCCGTCTGATTTTGAGGAGCATAAAAGGGAGCCTCGCGTCTGGAGGATCTGGTTGTGTTCTTGAAAGATACGGGAGAGGGGGCAGAGAGAAACTGATGGTAGCATGAAACGCGTCGGGCTTCCGCGGCCTGGCGAAACCTGCAATCCAACTACTCAGGCGGAGACGACCACGTCTGCAGCCAGGTATGCGAGATACGGCTGCCGAATATTTCACGATATTTGTGCTGCGGTCCCAGAGACCCTATGGTGACAGTCCCTTCCGAGGACGACACAACCTCCGACGCAACAGTATGCCGACAGATGGGAGTGGGATGGCAACGGGCCCTCGGAGCGTGGTCCAGTTTCCCGTGAACATACACTTCGCCGATGAAGCCAGAAGGAATCTCAATAATGGTTCAGGTCTGGTGCGGCAATGGCGTATCGTATTGATCAATGCTGCCGGTATGCGCGCAGCCACACAAGTGGGTGGTTACTTCTAGCCATCCGGGTAAAGTACTACCTCCATTTGCCATCCTCCTTGTATTTATCCCCAGTATCATACTCATTGTTTATATCGTTTTAAGCCGTTTCCAGGCAGTCAGAAGTACCCGCCCGGATAGCGATATGTCCTCTGTGCAGCCTCACGTCCGGGATTTGTAAGGCAGATTGGGTATACCATACCTACCCGCATGTTTACAATAACGTATGTACTCCTCAGACGCCTTGAAAGCACCGGAGGTAGACGCTATGGTTGGATTCGCGCCATGCAATTGCTCTAACTTCGGGGTTTGGCTCCTTGGCTCAGCGGCGGGAGTGTTTATCATTTTAGGACCGTAACAACATCGTCAAGTTATTCCACCCTTTCCATTTCACCCAAGTGCCTGGTTTGTTCTGCCACTTGTCTGCGAATCATCCAGAAGAGCTTTGAAGTGCTTTGTATCTATATCTAAAGCTAGCTCTGTGGATCTTATATCGATACAACCATCTCTCCTCCTGAAGTTTCCGAGGTCGTGGGCGAACATAGTCCTCTCAGCAACCTGGAGAATCGAGCCCCTCGAATCTGAGTTTACGCGGTGGATGACAATTAGCGCTGGACAAAGTAAGGTAGCTGCGGATGATTCTCAAAGGAGGCAGGTCTTCGGAATAGTGACGATCAACATCAATGCAGTTGTCCTGTCCAGGTGGCAAGTTCGAAGATGAATGTCTCTGCTGACATTATCATCTTAAAAGGTAGCCCCAAATGCATATCAAGCGTCCCTTTGGGTTACTAGTATCAATCTGCGACTGTCAATTACGTGTAGGACCATAAATTGCGAATGACCGACTCTCTCAAGTCACCCAAATAACCACATTGTAGACTACACTACGCACACCGCTTCTAAACTCCCGGAATGCCTCAAAAGCCTACGACGAGAACGTGACCACGCCTCCTCAAAGTAACATCACAAGGCAAGCATAGGCGATTAAATCTAGCCGGCGCCGGCAGATCAAGTGCGATCCTCGACTGCGCCTGCTGATAAGGAGAACAAGCCACCCAATAGCGAGCACCTCGGACTCTTCGTGACCCGGGTGGACTTGCTCTCCGTGCGCCAGATAGGAAAACACTCGGTAAAAAGTCGTTCTCACGTGGACAACGTCGTTCAACGCCAAAGGAGATGCTACGTGGTAGCCACAGGTAGCAGTTCTGCAAAGTCAGCTCTAAGCCCTGAGAGGCCCCGCCGGAGCGTCTTGATCGGCGCCACTTGTCGGATGACGCACGCATGCATGCTGCACGGCGCCGCGAACGGTGCTCTGTTTTCCTTCGACAGGTTCGAACTGCATATCTAGACCGCCGCCGATCATGTACGGGGCGCTGAAGAGGCTGGCCGGCGTTCATCCCAGAGACGTTGCACATGACCAGAGTCGTAGCAGCCACCAGCCGTACCGTACGAGAGACACGGGCCAGCTGTCCGAGGGCGCGCTGCCCAACTTTCGCTATCGGGCCTGTCTTCCCGAGAGCGTGCGAGATGATCCGAACTCGAGGCCGTGATTTGTTTTCATTTCGTTCGTGCCGCCTTAGCCAGAGTATCTCCCCTCCCCTCGTGATGACAAGTTTTACTTTGGGGCACAACTGCCAAATGTATGTCATTTTGACGGCTGGTGAAACGTTTATCTGAAAAGGGCCCAATGGCGATCGGATCTCGCAGCCGCAAGGTTCGTCGTGGTCAAGGGAGGACCCCTGATCTTCCGTCGAGGAGCTGGCGGGTATCTGTGAAAAAGAGAAGCAAAGCAGAAGCAAACCCCTCCCGCCTCGCACCCGACCCGACCCCTCCCCCGCACTTGCAGTTCTTCAAAAGAATGAAAGGCGTTGCGCTGGCTGAACTCAGATGCATCCCCGCCTTCTCATTGGCCCAGACGCCGAGTCTTTCCCAAAATGGCAGCTAGCAGGGGAGGGGGCGGGGGCCCGAACAGCAAAGGAAGAGCGCCAGAACCCACCCCGGTCTGAGCAGTCCGGCCCGATCAGCTCTGTATCGTCATCGGTGGGAAAGTGGGGACGTGGATTGTTGAATCGCCGGGGCATTTGACAGTTGGTTCGCATGGTTCGGTGGCACGGTGGTTGGGAGTGTGAGGGGGGCGGTTTGATGTTGAAGGGGAGAAGTCGGGGTTGACCTTGTGATGAATGGGCACAGCGTGCTGCGGGTGACGATGGATCCTAGCATCTAGTTCAGTCGCGGCTGCACGTCATTTGCCACTGTCTTTCTTTCACAGTGTTCCTTCCGAACCGTCTGCTTGGTGGGAAAGGTCGGGAGAGGGCAGGAGCGGGGGGTTCCCGACTGCTGTCACCGACCTGACCTGCTGTTACCCAACTTACCTGCTGCGTGTGGGAAAGAGAGACACAACAAGGCAAAGGCAAGCCCAGGAGGCAGGACCTTCCTTCGAGCCCTCGACGGCGTGGGAGCTAGCATTCCCAGCTGCTCACTGGGCGGCTGACTAGCGCTTCCCTTGGAGAACATGTGGCGGGCGTGTTTGGCAGGAGCCGTCTTTCTCAAGCAGGAGGGGAAGGGGCAAGAGCGCAACACAGGGCGCCCGGCTCCATCCTCTCTTTCAGATGGCAAGTCAGCAGCAACAGAAGCAGGAGCAAGTCGGCGTCTCTTAGATAATCAGTGGCATTACTTAAACCACCCAGATCACGTCCATCTTTCCCCTCTGCTTCTTCCATCCATCAACCTCACACACTCAAGCAAACCAAAGACTCCGGTCAACAACAAGCAAACACATAACCTTTCAAGTCACCTTCAAGGACTTTACCACACAATCAACATGTCTGGCTGCGGATGCGCTTCCACCGGTACCTGCCACTGCGGCAAGGACTGCACCTGCGCCGGCTGCCCCGTAAGTTTTCATTGCATCATCCCACCCCGGCAAGGGTGGTGGTTTGCTAACACGGCCTCTCTCAGCACAAATAAACGACGTCAAGATTCTGTTTCTCTGATCGTCATGGGTTTCCAGTTTGGCGGATCGGGAATGGACGTTTAGGACGGGTGTTGCATGGTCACGGGCTACGTTTCTCTTCTCTGATGGCAGGAACTTCTTCGACTCCTCGTGGTAGTTAAGTGGAGATTGCAATCAACTTTATATCCTTAATGCCTGGTGCCGCAACCACTCGTTCGTGTCGTGATTTCGTGTCCCGTGTTAGTGAAGATGGCGACATCGCCATCGTCTGTCGTTCGCGGCAAAATCACGGTCTGTACGACGTCAACTCAACCAGATCGTGCCCGGAACAGCAATCCGCATCGTCCTTGTACGACCCTCCCCCCCTCCAGATCTTCGTCAGATCTCCCTCCCGAGACGCATCCCTTCTACCCTTTTCATACACCATCCACCCCGCCGTGCCGACGATCTTTGTCATGTAGAATATCCTAGCCACAGGTCAGCACTTTCAGTCTCGACTTCACGAAGCCGAAACAAAACGTACGCAGCCATTATCGGCCACCCATACTCCCACTTCGCAATCCTACACCACGACCTGTTCCCCCTCCACGCCTCCTCGCAACCGCGCACGAGATACCACGGCCGCGGCATGAGATGCTCCGGATCCGTCAGGTCGGCTCCGCCTTGCGCCGCAGCACTCCACGCCCAGAGGCCCGCGAGGACGGCGTCGTAGGCGGTGTTCGTCCAGCGGGCGTCGTAGCGGAGGGCGGCGATCGTGGTGCGGGCGAAGAGGACGGCGAGGGAGAGGACGGCGGTCGCGGCGTTGAAGGTTGTGAGGCTGCGAGAACCGCGAGGGTCAGCTTACATGCGGCAACGACACGTCACGGGGAAGAAAAGGAAAACTCACTGCTGGCTCCATATTCGGGGCATCTCAGGCGGCTCCTCGTAGTTTGCGTAGAAATATATCCGCAGCCGCGGGTTCGAGCACCACCCCTCCTCGCCGCCGTTCCGCCACAGCCGCGAGCGGAAGCGGTCGGGGTACGCGATGCCGAAGAGCGCCAGGGCGCCGAGGACCACCACGGACTCGAGGCACAGGAGCAGCGCCACCGGCAGCCGTGTCCTCGCCGGCATCGTGACTCGCATACTTGAGTGTTCTTTTTGCTGATTACAACGGTCGCGGGAGGGAAAACCAATAGGTCGTGGCTGTCGACGCCACGACGCTCGGTGTCGGTGTCAGCGTCATCTTTTGTGATAGAAAACGGACGGCTCGAGTTATGAAAACGAAGGCGATTGCACTCAAATCTGCTCGTTGCGTGATGGATAGCCGCATGGGGGTTTCTGGGCGCGTCCCGGGGGGCGGATGGTCGTGGTTTTCTACTCGACGGCGCGTGTGTGGGCTGCTGGTGAGGGGTGTTGGGAAAACTTGCTCATTCTTGCGCAGGTTGGATCAGGTGCGCTATGCAGACAGCTGGGCATGACTTACCGTTCACCGCCGAATAGAACGAGTGACGGGGGGGGGAAAAGCATTTGCTCTATGAAGCTGCTTCGACTGGGTTCCGCGTTTGCTTTCTGTTTGCTGCGGCGGTTCGGGCCGTGGAGGGGAGATCGACCTCGACCTCCGCTGAGGGTCTGAGGGAGTCGTACTCGCTATGGTGATGGGTCTCGCGAAAGCTTGTGCTGTCTTTGTCATTTTATCGTCTCCTTTCCATCCATCAGAGGGTTTCCCAACGTCTCCCCGATCGGAGCCGTTGGTCCCGAGGAGAGATTCGACACGAAGCCAGCAACCCGACTGTCCTCGAGATATGCAAGGATTCTTCCGACAGCGTTCTTCTTCGAGGCTGTGGAAGCTAGGAAGATCCGCACCACTTTGCAGACCGAAGACGAACAAGTGTTCATGATGCTATTTGTATTGCGCTGTTTGCTAACGATTAAAGAGAACGCCGTCCCGCTGCGTAGATGCCGCGGGCCCTCGAGACTTCCTGCCCAGAAGCCTGCACGATGACCAGCATCCAAGTGGCCCAAGTCGGGAGCAATAGTACCAGACGACCTCCCATAAAGTACAGCATCTCTTCCACGTATGCTGCTTTGCAGACACCCATCTCTCTTTCGGTCTTTCGATCCCGAGGAGGCTTCCTCGCTTCATCCAATATGGATACTCAATACCTGCAGAAATACTATTAGTAAGTGAATCCACAACCCAGGCAGAGCTTGAAAGGACAAAGCCTGAACATACCAAAAGTTTCTCCAGGTCTCTCCAATCGTCTGACTCCAAGCGGGTATCCAGCCCGAGAAGTTCCATCATCGAATCCAAACCAAACTTCACTGGTACCAACACGCGGAGACAGCACCGAATCTCTCCTTCTGCAACCTCATAAGCTCGTCCCTTTTCCGGCGCGTAGCCAGAACGTCATCGTCCTCCAAGAAGTCAATAGCGGCTCCCATCCACGAATCAATAATCGGCCTGGGGCCAGTCTCAGCGCCCAGAAGCACACTCGGCACCTCTCCGTACGCGAACGAAAGCAGCTCCGACGTGAAGCGCGAGATGTCGAACTGGTTGAACGTGTGGTCTCGGATACCCATCGCCTTCGCAAGGTGAAGGCGTGTGCGGTAGTAGGCCATGGTTGCCCAGACGAAGCTGCGCTGTGCGATCTTGGCGGTGTCCTCTGTCATCCACTCGAGGTAGCGGGTCAAGTGCGGGACAACGCTTCGGGGCACGCTGACGACGCGGACAAGGCCGACGAGCTGAGCATGCGTAAGCACTCGGAAGGTCGGAATGCGGTCGTACTCGTAGGTAGGCGGACGGGTGCCAGTGTTGCGCAGGCGGTAGATTATGCCGCTGCCACCGTCCGGGGTTGAGGAGGTGTGGAGATAGAGATCCCAGTGGAACTCTTCAGGGTAGGCGCCGCTCGTGACGTCGAGCTCGTATGTGCTGTGAGGGAAACCAGGCGAAGAGGGAATTGCGGTTGGGTAGCTGTGCTTCTGGCGGCCGAGGTAGACGGGGAGCGGGACGGAGATCATGATGTAGAGCGAGCCGACTTGGAGGGAAGGCATGCGCATCTGGGGATGGGTTTCGGGGGTGTACGGGCCTGCGGGGACTTTGTTTCGGAGTCCCATCTTTGCTGGTCGGACGAAAAGAAGATGACGAAAGTATGTAAAGAAAAGGATTTAAAAGAAATGAAAAGATGAAGTGCCGGAAAGGTGAGATGCTGGAGGGGCGATTGGGTCGGGATTGAGGCGGGATTGAACGTCTTGGGATGGGCTGAAAGATTAAATTGTGGAAGGGAAGAAGAAGAGACGAGTAGCCGGACGATCGAAGTCTTCCGGAGAAGAAGTTTTGGTTTGGGGATAAATTTGCGTTGCAGGGCGGGAGATTTTCAGGGCGAAAGGCTGGAGGGCAGGGCTCAGGACAAGGTGAGGTTTCTTCAAAGCTGCACCTCAAGATTGAAAAGCTTTGGGAAGGAAGTCGTAGTGTAGCACCTTCCCTCAATGCTTAACATATGCCGATCGACCTACAAGATACCGTAACAAACTCGTCATCCCCTCTTAAGCGTCCATGTCTGCCGCGAGTGAATCGTGGTTGAGCATGGGTCTCTGAAGATGCTAACTTCTTACGGTGCTGAGATGGCCATCCTGGGAAGACCTAGCCGGGTGTGGACATAAAGGCGGGATATTAACTACACCATCCAACCTGATAATCAGATGAGGTGTCCGCTCCTAATTCGTCTCCTGTAGGCAACCCGGTCAGCTCGGTGAGCACTGGAGGGATTCCACGTGCTCCTTCCGCGGTAACCCTTCCGCCTCAAGCTCCAGGCAACCATCCAACTCAGTGGAAGCTACTTAATTGACTTTCGTCTGGTCTTCTTTCAACAGTTCGGATAGGATATCACGCAAGTGGCCTAGTTGGTAAAAGCTCGGCTTAACAAATTCCTCTCTAAAGATGCAATCTGAGTCTGAGGGGGGCGCTCGTTCGAACCACACGTGAGGGCCTTGAATTAAAAGGGTGGTTCCTTTTTCTTTTTTTTCTTCTCTTTTTCTTCTTTTTCTCTTTGAGTTTAGAAGTCATTATAACACACTGGATGTCTTCAGTATAAACCTGGGTTCTCCTAAGATCATTCCGTTGGCCTTCTTCTTTTGATAATTATTTCACGGATGTCTTTTTGCTAGACGCAGGAGGGTCTCCCACGAGCAAGTCGAATCCATAAGGGGCTAAACCACTGATCATCGACAGTGTTCAGTGGTAATCACTGAGTGCCAGAAGTCTGCATTCATCATAATCCATGCTGGCCATTCATATCGTTCATCGATTTATCATCATGATATCGAGCATGGAGTATTGAACAAGAGTGTGGTTCCTCGCAGCCCAGGTGGCCACAGCTGCCCCGCCATTTTTGGTGTGGGATGTCTCTCGCCCCCGAGATCCCCGCGGCAGGTTGGGAAGACCCTGGAACCCGGCGCGCCAGACGTGATGGCTTGCAGTCACCCCACTGGTGCGCCTTGGCGACTTCCCTGCTCTTCTTCTGTCGGCGTTCCAGAACATGTGATGTGTAGGCTTGGGGCAGTGGCCAGCGCAAACAACTAAATATCGCAAATTCTTTTCGACGGACCCGTGGTTAACTGGATTCGTAGGCAGTCGATGGACACCTCTCTGGCTTCAATCCGAGGTGACGACGCTGAGGGCCGGGGTCACTGAGTTCTCCGCCAGTTTTCCGAACTGGCCCGCAGTGGAACATCTCAGTACTTGCTGTTGGGCCCGGGAGGTGGCGAGCGAGTGAGTTCGCCCAGACGTAGTCAGCGCATTTTTTTGTCCCTCGAGATGTGATAGGTATGGTGGTCTGCTTCGGCCACGCGACACGAACAACGGCGCTTGAACAACGGGCGAGAAAGAACGGGAAAGAGAGAAGAACAGGTAATGGTTGGCTTTCGAGACGGTGGAATCATCGGCCGAGGTGGGGTCCAAATGCACCGAGAAACGAGATGCGCTAGTTGCTATGCGCTCCCGAGGTACCGCATCTGTTTGCGCTTGACCTGATTCTTCACCTAATTTATCACTTTGTTGCGCGACGCCTTTCTGGGCTTTCCATGATCGCTATCAACAATCCTCATGAAGAATCCTTGGTGTGCTCCTCCAAACTCAATTGCATTCTGTGACCTGGCGCATTGATCCAGCCAACTGAGACACTTCAGACAGCTCCTCGCTCTTTCTTCAGACGAAATCGCCAACGAGGGGCAATTGCGGGGTAACTTGCTCCAGCTCCAGCTCCAGCACTCCATTCTCCAGCGCTCCAGTGTCCCACCGCGTCCAAACCCGCCAGAGCAGAAGCAGCTCAACACCCGCAGCAACCACGGGCACGCGCCAGAAAAACACCAAAGCTCCATCGCGGGGTTATTACGGCGGACGACCTGAACCTGGACGAGTCCCACCCCACCACCTGCCTCCCAGCTCCCAAAAGGACCGAACCCCAAACGTCATAACTGAACCACACCTCGCCCACGATACACACCTCTTCTGTCCTCTTTTCTCCTTCCCCTTACTCGAGCTTTTGCATTCTCCTCTCTCGCCAGTACCTATCGACGTCCCCCCGAAACACCCAGTACCCAAGAAGAGAGCGCAGACATCGCCCACCATGGCCGGCCCCGTCCCCACCGCGTCTTCCCTCGCCGACGTGTACACCGAAGATGCCCTCCCCGTCCAGACGAAGCGCTGGAACGCGCTGCTTGACCAGTTCAAGGTGCAATACGGCCACCCCGCCACCTTCGTCGCCCGCTCGCCGGGTCGCGTGAACATCATCGGCGAGCACATCGACTACTCCCTCTACTCCGTCCTGCCTATGGCCATCACCGCCGACGCCATCCTCGCCGTCTCCGTCGACGAAACTCCCCCCGACTCGCCCACCTTCAAGCTCCAAGTCGCAAACCTTCAAGGCGACAAGTTCCCCGCCCGCACCTTCGAAGTCGACGTCAACGGTGATGTGACCATCGACGCCAAGGTCCACGAGTGGTCCAACTACTTCAGGAGCGGTCTCCGCGGCGCTCTCGAGCTCCTGCGCCGCAAGCGCGGCCCTGGCTTCAGGCCGCAGGGTATGAAGGTCCTGATGGATGGCTCCGTCCCCATTGGCGGTGGTCTCAGCTCCAGCGCTGCTTTCACCAGCGTCTCCGCCTTGGCTGTCATGCGCGCCAACGGCGAGGAGACGATTGACAAGACGGAGCTGACCGAGCTCGCCATTGTCAGCGAGCGTGCCGTCGGCGTCAACTCCGGCGGGTAAGTCCACCTTCTCTGGGCCACAGTGCATGATCTGACATCCTCTAGCATGGATCAGTCCGCCTCCGTCTTCTCCCAGCGCGGCTCCGCCCTGTTCGTCTCCTTCACCCCGTCCTTGACCGCCCGCAACGTCTTCTTCCCCAAGACCAACCCGGAACTCTCCTTCGTCATCGCCCAGTCCTTCGTCACCTCCAACAAGCAGGTCACCGGGCCCATCCACTACAACCTCCGCGTTGTCGAGTGCAGCATGGCCGGCGCCTTCCTCAACGCGGCCCTCAACCCCGCCGGTACCAAGCTGCCCAAGGACGCCTCCCCTCTCGGCATCTCCATCCACGGATTCCACGATGCCTACTTCGCTAACCACGAGCAGCCTCACTCCGAGGGTGCGTCGACAGAGGAGGCCGCGGAGGCTCAGCTGCGCGTGCTGATCGATGTCACCCGCAAGACACTCACCAGCGAGGAGGGTTACACACGTGAGGAAATCGCCAAGGTCCTGGGTGTGTCTGTGGAGGAGCTCGAGCAGATCTTCATGTCCAAGCTGTCTGTCCGCGCAGAGCGCTTCAAGCTTCGCCAGCGTGCCCTGCACGTCTTCGAGGAGGCCCTGCGCGTGCTGCAGTTCATGAAGGTGCTCGAGAAGGAGGCTCCCACCGACAGCGCCGATACGACAGCGTACAACAAGCGTCTCGGCGAGCTACTCAACGAGACGCAGGTCTCGTGCCGCGACCTGTACGAGTGCAGTGCCCCTGAGATTGACGAGCTTTGCCGAATTGCTGTCGAGAACGGATCGTACGGAAGCAGACTTACTGGCGCTGGCTGGGGTGGTTGCACTGTCCACATGGTGCCTGCTGATAGAGTGGCTGCTGTTAAGGAGGCGTGGGAGAAGGAGTACTACTCTAAGCGTGACCTCACTGAGGAGCAGAAGGAGGGTGCTGTGGTTGTGAGCAAGCCCGGTAGTGGAGCTGTCACATACTTGCTCAAGGAAGATGTCTTGTAAACAAGCTCTCCTGGAGGTCAAGTTCAAGAGGAGGATTCATCGGGTAATAGCTGCATATATATTGCCATCTAGCCGGGGAAAATTATTCAAGCAAAGCGATTGATGATATGAACCAAGCAGTCTACTGCTTCGAGAATGACGCCGCTGCTGCCTTGATATGATCGGCAGTTTACGTGAATGCTCACCCAACTGTCTACAATCCAGGTATTTTTCAAATGGCACAGGCGCCCAACATGAATCTTAGCACATATAAAAAGTAAAATAATGGGCGGCTTCTTGTTTTGAATTTGGCATGAATGTCGAGCACCCGTCTGTTGCTTTTGCTGGCCAGCGACTGATCCTTACTGTATCTCTTCGCAAGAAACCACCAAACATGTGAGATGAAAGCTTAGACCCATGACTCATGCTTTGACACAAGCGCAGCTACTATGTGGAATAAGTAGCTGATTATGAAGGATAAGGAAAGCCAGAGTCGGTATACCAACCTTGCGATTCATGCATTTAAGTCTTGTGGGCAAGGTGGGAAAGGTGAACGACAAATGCCGCGTTGATCTCAGTAAACCTGAGGATACATGGCGTTCCATTTTTGCTTCTTGAGACTCCCTAATCGTGGGAAGGTTGTTTGTTTATATAGGTGGGCTGGCGTTGGAGGCTGCGGAAATCGGTGAGGAGAGGTGGGGGTTGACGAGGCATATGAGCTAAGAGATCGAGAGGGGAAGCCATTATTAGGCCATCGGGAAACCAGGCTCTCAATTCAAAACACAGTTGAACTTTGCTTTCACATTTTGCTTGGTAGGCAGTCTTCTCAGCCTGTTTCGAGATCATCTCCCAAGGTGATGCGTGTAGGAACACCCCACCAACTCCGAACCGGGTGATACAATCGCACCGCCGCCAGGAGCCTGTTAGTAAACCCATCGAATACTTGAAAGTCAATGGCTAACAGTGGCTGTCTTGGCTGAGGGTTTCTTCCTTTTGGGGCGCTGTGGGTAGGGTTTAGCCGAACGGCATGCCTCAATCCTCTCCAATTTTCTATCACAAGCATGCCTCGTCCGTCTATTTTCTGTTGCGTGTCTGAAAAAATCATGGAGATTGTGCAAGCTAAATAGGCCCCTCAGCCATACTGACAAGACGGTATCATAGGCAGCGCGTTGTCCAGAACGACTGCACAACGGGGGACTTTGAGTGTCTGCCTGTTTTCAGCACCCTTTACACATTGTGGTAAGGTGCCGGCCAAGGCATATATTAAGAGTCGGTTGGGCCCGGCTCAATTTGAACGTCGATGAGAATGGGGAATTGAGAGGTCTTGTCCGCAGCTCAGCAAATGAATTTGCAGCCTTGGTAAGTTACTGCGGCCCAGCGTAGGTACGAGAAGATTCCTGCAAGTACTATCTTACTATCGGTCTCCTACCGCCCTTCACGTATTTACAGAATACTGTAGAGAGGGCGAAGACCACCAGTGCAGGTGGAGGAGTCGAGATTGTGTTTTCGCCGGTAAGTAGCGGTTACGTCTTGTAGATAACATCTCTCATAGCTCTGGAAACCCTACTCCAAACGCATTATCAGAACAAAACCACATTTCTGGGGAATTCTAGCGTTGAAGAGCTAAGATGGTTTTATAGAAGACCATGGGATTCTGGGTCGCGCCGTAGGCACAGGATTTCCTAGGAAAGACATAAAAGACTTCGAAGCAACGGCAAAGAAACATGGCAGGCAACGCAATGTGAATTATCGAATACTTCTGGTTGTCTAGCTACCTTCCGACTATCAATACTGAGCCGATCAAAAGGCTCGCATGATTGTGGCATCAGACGTAGACCAAAACTCAGTTTCAATAAGGCATCCATCATCATTCATTGAGTATACTCGCAAAGGTGCGTGGCTATGCCTGGGACGGACCGCCCTTTCGTGGCTACAAATCGTAGCGTGACGCAGAGATATGCGTCAATGTATGAACTGTATAAAGCATTCAAAAAAGGGTGGGCACGAGCAAACAAGGAGCACGACCAATACAGTCCGTCAATGCGACCTTTGCAGCTAGAGCTATCGGCTGATATGTTAAGACAGACGTCCGACAGAACCAGGATTGGTAATTCACACTAGAGGTGGAATGATAATGAACTCACCGTCCAGGGTTGTATGTGAGCTATTTCTGAAGAAAACATGAATACAACCGAGTAGTAGACACCGCTAAGGGGCTGTTGCACCCTTTTCTGTCAATATCTTGCCCGGTATATCTAGAAGATGGTGCCATAAAATATTTACTGAAAACCAACCTCACATGGAACAAAGCGACATGGCTGTTGCTGCTGCTACACAGACAGTACTGATCACCTGGGCTTTTATACAGATCGATTGTATTCGGGCTTGGCAAGGAATCTGTTCCATGAACTCACGATATAAATAGCGGTACACGTACGCTATGAGAACCCGTCTTCGCGGCCAAATTGAAGACATTGGCCATTGTTTTGTGACTTATCGAAATGTTTGAAGAAGACAGAAGATGATGTGCCACTGACATTCTCAGTCTCATGCGATCTATGAAAAAGGTGTACCTTGCACAGCGCCTCTGAATGATTCGTGGCGGATACGGACGGAAGCAGCAATGACGGGCAACGGAGGCCGTGTTGTAAAACGACTAAGCTGCAAAAGCCCATGGTCCTGTTCTGTCCACCGATGAGGTCAGGTCTGCCGAGATCTTTCCCTGGGAACTCGTCAGATGGTGGAGCGGATTTTAAGCCTGGTCTCCGAGACGCAACGAGATCCTACGTCGCTTGGTTGAAGTCCGAGACCTTGAAGAATAGAGACATTGACAAGAGGACTTTATGTATCGAAGTAGATGCGATGTGCGGTGTTATTCCAACATACACGGCTTTGGTTTTCAGATATTTGATGTCAAGGAAGTGCCAGAATCCTCTCTCGGATTTCGGATCCTGCTCGAATAAGTGAGCATGACGCTGAGTCTGAATGGACCGGGATGAGAGAATGCGTATAAAAGTGCTTGAAACCGTCCATTTTCCCGAAGCAAGCAAGGCACAATTGCTCGAATGTATCCTGTGCTGTATTCCATTCTTTTAAAGACGTGCGAAATGAAGCGACGAGGAACGTAGTATCACGATGGTGCGAACAAAGCCCGAGATCAATCGCCCGATCTGCTAGCATAAGACGCGTATTTTGGGAGGAGATCTACAATAAGTCACGGCAAACGACGAAAAGAGCCGAAGTAGCCGCTCTTGAGTACGAAAAGGGGGTCTCCACAGGCTGGCTGGCGTCGAATTTGTTCTGACAAGGGAAACATCAGAAATACGATTTGCGCTCTGCGAGATCATGTCAATCTACAAATATCACAAGGCCCTTGGTGCACGCACACTGATAGGCACACTGCACCCCTCGTACTTAACGGCATAAAGTCCGGGAGCGGCGTTTTGCACCTGAACAATCTAGAAATCTTCTCGAGGCTTCATTGTATCACAGACCTTACAGTGCTCCATGTAGACAGACCTTTGGGGGATACCAAACTCCTGCAATTAGGTTATAGTTGATCGCCCTCGTGCACCAGGCGTGCCACGTGTGGGCCAAAGTTCCATGCCAAGCTTTCCGCACTGATTTCTCCCGCACGGGATGAACAACAGACAGTTCGTGACATAACTTTCATTCAGTTGAGTGATCTTCCAGCTTGTTGACTGTTCTCATAAAGCTGCCAACAAGAAAACAAACTAGAGACATGACTTCAACTCAAAGATACCTTAACGCGACCATCTAGGGCTGAAACGAAAGATCGCCCCTGTGATATTCCCGCCCGTACCGGCCGTGCCGTTGCCGACATCCGCAAGCCCCAGTTCCGGGCCCAAAAGCACAGCCTACACGGCGAGAGCCCGTCTAAGAGGCGCAAGTTGGTCTGTGAGAGTTTCAAAGTAATCTATCTCTCACCGGGCTCCCTCTGGACTTCTCATCTTTTGTCATGAACTCAGCCTCTTACAACCCATTAATTTCCACCAACAACGTCCACTCCTGAACGCAAGATGACCGTCTGCCTCTCTGAGCCTCGGCAACTTTCGATCGAACTGCATCGCCGTTGTTGTCCACCCAGCAGGGGTCTGGCTGCACCGCCGTTTACGTGCCAATCGCATCTCGTACCATCGCCAAGTCTAGCCAATTTGGTGGAGAAGCGGGTCTCCACACCGTTGGATGGATGTCGCCTGCACCCCAGGCGGGGGCCGCTCGCAACAACGACATGGCTTCTTCGCAGGAGTTACTCGAAGCGGTAAAGTTGGGGGCTGTCAATCCAAGACAGCGCAATACAACTGCGACGTGAGAAACATGAATTATCCCCTCTATTTGGCCCCCATCGCCACCTTCCGAAGGTGCCCAGAAAGAAATCCTCCGACGTCGACGACGACCCAGCGCACTGGATGCAGTCATGTCGATCTTTTGCGGTTTGCCGCCCGTTGAAATTCTGCCCGTGTTGCAAAGCTGGGGGCATTCCGAGCTGCACCCCGCAAGCTTAGGCATGCCGTTTTACATCAACAAGGTCTCACGTGCTGTGTGGCTGGTCACCAGGACCACAGCAGGACCGGACGAGATGGTACGATGATTTGAGCTTGAGAAGCGATTGCGAAGGGTCATGTAGACGGAGGACAAACCATGTTACATATTGAGACACAGTTACCCAGGCTAATCTTCCGCAACTGGCACGGCCCGAAATCCCTGCTAGTTCATCAGTACGGAAGTATCAGCCAGGTTGACAACACCGTCCGATGAGATTGGATGGTTTGACATGGAGTGTTCAGCTCCAAGGGTAATAATCCTGAAGACTGAATTGTCTGATTCCAGTTTGCGCTAGTCTCACACTTCTTGGCCCTTTCGATTACCAGAAAGAAGGGCCATTCGAAGTCGAAAACATGTCATCGGGCCTGGAACACGAACGTTGGATGGGCGGGCAGAAAAAAGTCCAATTCGCAAAAAAGAAAAGCTACACGTTTCAACGAAGAGCCAAGCATCGCCCGTTTCTGCGGCGTAAGAAAAGAAAAGGGACAGAAGCCTCCAGAAGCTCCGCACCGCGAGAAAAAGCAGAAAGCCCGCCGCAGTTTTCTCAACACCATATGTTCAAGCACCTCCACCAGCTAGCACACCAGTCCGATCCCCAACATACCCTGTCCCCCTCTTAGCAAAAGCACAGCCTCCACAGAGCCCACCCAAACATCAGATCACTCAGAGACAGCGGGCCAGGACTCCCGCCCCTTGAATGGGCAGATAGGCGCTTAAGCCCCCTGAACTGCCTTGATCTTGGAGATGAGGAAGTCGGCGCCCTCGCCGGCGTTGGCGCCGTACGAGAGGTGAGGGGCCAGGACGGCGGCGCTGAGGTTGCCGTCGCAGACGGTGTCGCGGGGGTTCGCGGCGCAGATGATCTTGATCTTGTCCTTGGGGAAGTTGGGGATCTGGCCGTTGTCGGCGCGGAACTGGGTGTCGCCGAAGGTGACGACGCCGGCGATCTGGTTCTTCTGGGCCTCGGGGAGGCCTTCGATGGCGCGGTGGTTGACAGCGGCTCCTTGACTATTTCACAGCTCGAGTTAGATCTGGTGTGTCTTGATGAGAGGGCAATAGGGCTTACGAGTAGCCTCCGGTGACAACAATGGCGTTGGGGCACTTGGTGGCGATGTTTCCAAGGATGGTCTCCATCTCCTTGATGCCATCGGGGTCGGCACCGCCGGGGAGGAAGTTGGTGGAGAGCGCGGCAGCGTAGTCGACGCCCTGAACGGCAACTTGGCCGCTGAACGCGCTCTTGAGGCGGTTGGCCACCGGGGGGCCAACGACAGTGCCCTACGATGAGACACACATGGTCAGATATATGAAGCCAGGTCGCGGCGAAGTAGCGAGAACTTACCATGTTGCCAATCTCGGTGGAGCCGCGGGCCCAGACGAAGATGATGTCCTTGCATCCGCCGGTCTTGAACTCGTTGGCAGTGCTGCCGACGGTGCCCAGCTGTCGCTTGTCCTCCGTGGGGAGGGCCAGGACAGTGGTGGCGAGAACGAGGGTGCTGAAGAACTTCATTTTGAAAAGAGTTGGTGATTTGGATGTGTGTTCAACCGGTGAGTTTTTGTAACGAAACTATCTCGTCGCGGACGGGACAGGGAAAGATTGAAAGAGAGAATTGAAAAGACTGTGTGTAGCTGGTGAGGTGCTGATGAGGATGAGATGGCATATTACGTTTTCCAGACGAGTCGTCGACGAGTTCTTATAGATATTCGTGATGTTTACAACTTCATCGAGTCTTTACTGAAAGAGGCATCTTGAACGAAAAGTTCTGCCCAGACGTCCACGTTCCTCAGCCATCTCGAGATTCCTCGGCTGTCAAGAGGCAAATTCCTTCTATGATTCGTGAGATGGAAAGCATTCGAGGGGGAAAGCCTCCAAGTGCGGAGTCTACATGATGGGAGACCCCCTCAAACGGCCCACGGGACGGGATGTTACCACACAGCTGGGTAAGTGCTGATGTCTAGAACGGGAGTGCCTCGGTCCAGAAACCGTTTCTCGCGAGGTCTGCCATGTTTCTTCGCGGACGACGGTCGATCACACATAGCCAAGCTGAGCTCCAGATTTTGTGGTGTGCAATATACGTGATACGGCGTGCCTGGACGGATCGGGGCGTTGGTTGCGAAACGATTCTTCAGTATGGCCATTCAAGAAGGCACATTTGTCATTTAAGTGTGGTTCGAGGTTGACTTGGGACGTTGATGGCGGGACCAATGACAGGATGAACGGTGCATTGATGTCTTTCGTCCTAGGCCGTTTCAGGTGGTCAAGGTAACCTCCTACTCGGGATTCCATCCATCGATCTGCCAGCTGGCGTAGGTGCCTGGTGACCCAGATTTCTCTGCACATTGTGTCTCTCGGAGATGTCTTATTGGACTTGCAGAGTGGTGAACATGGCTGATTCAATATACCCCTAATCAGCTGTTTTGATGGGACACGACACTCAAGGCTTACCTCTACGGGTAAGCTCGAGTCCACATTAAACTGATCGCGAAACACTTCGCCATCGAGGTATTCAGAAGTCTTTGTGATCTGTCTGCACTCAAAAGGGCAGATGCAACGACATTGGGTCATGCTTGAGTCAAAAACAATTTCAACACTTCAATGCCGAGGTAAAGTGGTAAGCTGACATTTCTTAGGCCGAAAAGTTGTGTTTATTGATATCAAGGTGAGACCTTTCATGCTGTCCGGCTCTAGTTTCCATGATGAGAACGGCTGCGCCCGGTTGACAGTGACTCGGGTGAGTGAAAGATGCGGTGAGCTTTTCGACAACCTCTTGCCTAGGGCTCGAGATTTATCCCCCATCAAACCCAATTTCCAACAATTCAATTTTCTCCCTTTCACTATGTGCCTTATTAGGAGCAGTAGCCGTTACGGCCGGCAGCGCCAATGCATGCGCCTGAGCAGCAGACAGAGTTGGTGGCACAGTAGCTTCCCGAGGAGCGGCACTGGCGCTTCTCAATACTCTTAATGGTGCCATTGCTGTTAGATGTGTATCAATTGAGGACAAATCAATGACAGAGACAATGACGGTCGTGAGAGCATTGTGCTAGAAAGTGGAGCGCTTGACGTACCTCGCTGCGCTCATCAACGATGGGGTTGGCCAGCGCGGTAGCACTGAGAAGAGCGATGAGAATGCCGGTGAATTTCATTTTGGCTGGAGCAAGACTTTATGGCCGCTGATTATGAGAGTATAAAAAGAGAGGGACGGGAGGCGCGCGATATTGTGATGTTCGTTGAATCTCGCAACACTGAGACTAGTGCCTGGATTTATACTTGAGATATCGAGAATAGGATTTTCATCTCAAAATTCCTTCTCCAAGAGGTTTGTCCAACGATGCTCGCGGAGACGATGCCCGTGAATCCTTCTCAATAATCGGCGGCCCGTTACGGATGTTAAAGGATCACAAGCCCGGTCGGAGGAACCAAGCGATGATACTGCCCTGCCAAAGGAGTCGATTCACAGAGCCGATTTGAGAAGGTGTGTTCTTCTGGGATTCGCTGTGGGGTGCAAACGAGGTCGTGTCGCCTTGGCAGTCCGCATAGCTCCCCTGAGAGCCTGGAGGTGGACGTTGCCCAGGCTTTTCAGCTGAGTGTTCCCGACACAAACGCGGGTATTTCGTTTCTGCACACAACCGAGTCAGTGAGTCGTCCGGTTGATAAGGCCCAATAACAGTATGGACTCGGCTGACGACCGTAATCTAAAAAGTTCGGGATTAACAGTATTGAAAGACCTTCGAATTATATTTACAGTATGATACTGCAATATAGCCCTGTATCAATAGGCTTCGCTGGCAGGGCGAATGTGGGCGCACTACGACGAGAAGAGTGGAAACGACGCCAGGGGCGACAAGGACAACAAATACACAAGGATGGTACGAAGAATAGAGTTGAATAATGATTAATATAGATAAGACTCAGCCCAGCTATCAGTACTCCCCGGTTTTCAGAGCTCTTGTAAATCTGATAGTTAGGAAATTTCCCGGGTATCTTGATTCCTCCTGCATCAAGCACTAATCCAAGGATGGCCAAGCAACTTTGCCGCGGAGGGGCAAAGTGCAGGGTCGTACTGAAAGATGCACCTAAGAAATGCGACAATTGCCTCTTCTTCCTGTTCATCTATATCAGCATTCTTGTGCGCTTTGATGAGCCTCTCCAAAGAATCGTGGACACGTGGTAGGTCATGCTCGCTCCCGTCGAGTTCAATCTTGTGTGTGCCTGGGTCATCATCAAATTCACCCCCTGAACTATCTTGGCAAGAATACTCGTCCTCCGTTGAATCCTCGTCAAAGTCCCGTGGGCGTGAGTCAAGTCTTTCCCCCTTGGGGCCATAGTATTTCGCTGCATCAGGCCATTTTGCCAGAAGATTCCCGGGTAGAGGGCCGATGACATCGGTTAGTTGAATCAGATACTCGTCTTTCAATCCCTCATCGAGTTGAAACAGCACAGTCCCCGCAATAAGCTCGTAGGCTAAACAGCCAAAGCTCCAGATGTCGATACCATTTCCGATAGGTTCATTCAAGATCACCTCCGGCGCTCGGAGACACAGTGGAGCGATGACTGACTGCGGGGGATCATCGCTGCGGAAAGCTGACATTGCCTATTAGTCAAAGGCGACGCATGGGATGTCTGGGTTTACTTGCCTCCTCCTAGATCTGAAAGCTTGACTGCCTCGGCTTCCCCTGAGAGGACGTGCTGAGATAGATGTTCGGCGACGGTTAAATATGTAGGAGCCCATTGGTCGCATTTTCCGTCGATACGATGCAATTGGTCAATTCTAGAGTTTTCCGTGGTTTGCTCAAGAGCGACGCGCTCTACCAATGATAGATCTTGCAAGGCGAAGAGAATGTTGCCTGAATGGAGATCACCGTGGACTATGCCATTGTCGTGAAGAAAGCTAAGCCCCAAGAGCATCTGCCTCAATATCCGCTTGATTTTGTCTTTGGCGAAGCGCCGAAGGGGAGGGTTTGATGGGTCGTAGATCTCGAACGGGGCGTTGAGGACTGTAGACAGGCTCGGGCCCATCGGCTCAAGCACAGTACATAGATGATTGCCATTTGGCCCTTGGTGATAGAATGAGTTCAGTAGACGTACAATACAGTCTGAGCGTGGGTTCTCTGATATTCTTGCGGCAAGCTGGGTCTGGATCAGCAATTCACTTGACTTTTGTCGATTAGCTGCCTCGATCTTGAGGGCAAAGTAGCGTTCGTCACTGGACGCTAAGTCAGCTGGCAGGTTTATGGCATCTCAGGGTAACACTTACGACAAATCATGCGCAAGCCAAACCGTACTCAATGACCCGTTCCCGAGCTTCCGAAGTACTTGATAGCGGCCATTGAAAACATCGCCGAGGTGAACAGGGTGTAAACCTCCTGAACAGTATGATTCTGCCCATTCACAGGGGGTTCCTAATTCCTTGAACCGGCATTCGCTTTCCCGAGTCGGCTGCTTGGTCGAGGGTGTGGCTGGCGTTAAAGACATGGCGAGATCTGGTCCTGGCTGGAAATAACTGTCTCGGTATTGCCTAGAATTTTGGACTCATAATTTTTCAATCAATCGATGGCCACATTGAATTAGCTGAACACTGAAATAGAGGCCAGGACTTGTATAGAATTTGGACAGTTCTGAAGCCGAGAAGGAAAATTATTTGAACCTCGTGACTAAATTGAGGCCAAATTCGGGACCGCATGCCCGCGCTCACCTGCATGCAGCATGCTGAAGCACCGCTTCCCAATGATGATTTCAGGTACCCTCTCCACTTATATTGCTGATTCTTGGCCTGGAATGTTCCTGCTTCTAGTTCTGTTGTCAGAGTATATATTGTAAGGCACATGGAAATACACCTAACCCCCAACATTTGGAAAAATTATCTAAAGACCTTCGACCCCGTATGGCGTTGCACAATATAGTTGAGATCGACAAAATTACATTAATATTCATACCTATATTTGACCATCATACCCATGAAAAGACCATCCGTACTTCTCTTAATCATCCCGGCTTCAACTGATCAACATCTCCCTCAAACCCAAACCCGAACCTCGAACGCGCCGGCATCACATCTACATCATTCACCAAAACCTCCCCATCAGGCCTCTTGAAATCGCCATCCCGCGTCTTGAGCAGCCCGTACCCAATCTTCACAGGCCCATACTCCTTCCCGGCGCTCCAGTCCATCCTGTCCAGTGTCGGCCCCCGCGTTGCTTCCACGATGCTGGAGAACCCAGTCCCCCTGGACACCCCGCCGTTCCTGCGAATCGCAATCGTTCCGGCCGTGATGCCCAGGAACCCGAGGAATATCAAGATGCCGTACACGCTCACGAGGATGCGCGTGCGGTAGTGATACCGCACAGCTGGCCGGGACCGGGTGCAGTCGTACAAGTACTTCTCCGCGGGTCCGGTGCCGGTGCGGCGCGTGCCCGTCTGCTCGCCCGTCTGCGCCGCCCACACCACCGCCTGGAACCGCGGCCTCGCAAACATGGACATCAGGAGATTGCCATACCAAGTCTCTACGAGTTGTGTTACGTTCGGCCTGACGAGGTGAAACCGCGGATCGGTGAGGCTGGTGTATATGACTTTGGACTGCTGGACGCGGCCGGTTCCTTGAATCGTCCCGTTCAGCCGCTGCCGGAGGTACAGGCCCATCGAGTGGTAACCCGCCGTACGTCTATACGCCGCTGTCACATTAGGATAGACGTAATTGCTCTGAGGGACGGCGACGGTGTCGTCCAGCGTTCCGTCATCGACTTTTAGTTCGGGGATGTACGTCGTGTTGATCACGGGCGCGATCATCTCCATTTTCTTGATCGTAGGTATCTGCATTCCGTCACTGTAGGCGATCTCAGCCGTATAATTCGCTTCAAAATGCTCACATGCAATCACGACCGGGGTGAATGCCCACGGATTCCGCACTTCCGCACTCGTGTTCATGAACTCAGCGTAGTTGTAGCTCGCGTTCAGCTCAGAGTATCCGATCCAGATGATCGGCTCCGTCCGGAACGCGCCCAGGTGCTCCGGGTACGGCGGTTCCATGACCGGCATCCCACCGCTGCGGACCGCGTCCAGCTGTGGGTACCCGTACTCCCCGTGCAGCGTCTGCGCGACGTAGGTGAAGTTCCCCGTGGGCGCGAGCCTGCGCACGTCGAAGGGGATCATCGCCTTGCCCGAGCTCTGCTGCAGGAACCCCGGCCCGCCGAGCTCGCCGTTGACGCCGCGGCGGATCTCGCTGCAGTTGTACGCGGGGCCGACGAAGCGGATCTCGACAGTGCAGTTCCATCCGCGCTCGCAGACCTCGAACGTGTTCTCCTGGTCGATGATGGGGCGCTGGAGGTACGTGCTGGTCTGCATGAACTCCTTGGCGTTGTCGCTGGGCGCCGTGTAGTAGTCGAAGAAGTGCGGGTCGTTCTTGTCCTCGCTCGTCTGGTTCCAGTAGGAGAGGGACTGCTGGTAGAGGTCGTTGATCTTGCCGCCGTTGCGCCAGTCGGTGGTGTCCTCGAATCTGAAGTTGAGGGTGCGGACGCCTGGGCAGGTTGTGTTCTCGATCTCCACGCTGGGCATCGCGATGAGCGTGCTTGTTGTGAGGATGACGCTGAGAGGGGAGATCCTTGGGATAGAGGTGAGCAAGCTGGAGGATGGGAGTGAGTTTGAAGACTTACCAGCAGTAGATCGCCAGCGCAGCGGCTATCTTGGCTTTCCAGAGGAACTCCAGGTTGAGAAGCGAGAGCGGTGTTTCAGGGGCCGCGAACATGTCGTTGAGTGTAGTTACCCTCAAGAACTTGGTGCTGAAAGTCGCCCATATTTGCTCCCGGAATGCCAGCAAGACCGCGGCAACCATGCTCGCCTTCGCAGCAAAGGCCAAGGCAGTGCCATACCGCAGCGTGGTCAGCTGCTCGTCGTTGTAGACCAGCGTATTCTCGAGAGATTTGTAGTAAGCGTGGTGGCCTATCGCGAAGCCCAACCCGATCACCAGGAAGAAGTACATATTCCATGATGAAGTCCACAGATCTTGCAGCAGGTGCCCCTTGTCCCACCATTTCGGCCCATGCTCTGCCTCCGTGGGCGGGTATCTGCTCGACGCCGCGAAGGTGTACTCGGTATGTCTCGGCAGAAGCTCCTCGCGGGATTCGTGCTTCTGCTTGAGGTCCGTAATGTCGACTCCAATCATGGAAAGCGACGCAAAGAAGTCGGAGTCGTGGCGCTCCAACGAATGGCGCCGATGAATGCCCCCCATCTCCATCGCGTCGTCGGGCGACATGCTGGAGCCAAGGCGATGAGGCAAGGTAACTTCATCAACACAAAACGAGCGGTGAGTTGAGGGGGGGAACTCATAAAACGAAGCACAGCCAAGCCGTGACCGACAGGGCGGGCGTCGCGGCACGTTTTTGTGCCTGTCGCCAGCCATTGCGGGGGGAGTTTCCGGCTTTCCTTGGTAAGACATCACCACGGTCAGGCTGCATGATGCCAAGGGCCTAGAGGAGCTGCCCATCGCGAAGGCCGTTGGTCCTGGGCCCACGTTGTTCCACGGCGTTTGGTATACGAGCATGCAAGTCAGCCGCAACTGTCAGCAAGGAAACATTGGCGTTGGGGAACGGGTACTGCAACCTTATTCGACGCTCACCCGAGCATTGTGTTGATTCGATGAGAGTTTCTGGCAGGGCTGGAGAGGACCAGCCACTCGGTGATGGGAAGTGCGAGGTGCTGGTAGAGCGATTGCGACGGGAGGCAACGTTTTGCAGACGTTGTTGCCTCGTGCAGCTCGCTCATTCGTTCGGGCGCGTTCCTGTTGTCGATCCTTTCCACACGGACACGGCGATATGCCAAGTTTACTTCCGACATCTTGGGGGTTAACAATCGTGGAAGTCATACGAGCTGACATGGGCAGATTTGGGACAGCCGTTGTGTAAGATGGAATAATTGTTCTTGGCAAACGAGTAAAATTGTTCCTGCATAGACTAACGCAGACTTATTGCAGGAGAATTTATCGAGTTTGGCTTTTGTTCGGCCTTTGAAAGATACTGCTTCAAAGTCAGCCAAACAGCTTCGCGTGAGATTCACCCAGAGCTGTGCTATCCAGGCGGGCAGTTATCGCAAGACCTCATCGATGAGAGTAACGACGATCCATAGATATGATAACAACAGCAACAATAAAATCAACAATACTAGAATCGTAGAACAACAATAATGAGAAGCTTAATTCCTGTATATAATGTTTTCTTCATCTACCTGCAAAACACACATAAGGCTGCAGGAAGGGTTTCAAGCAACACTCTCGGCATCAGCACTGCGAGTCTTTTCGAGTGAGTCTACTTACAAAAAGCTTTTCGCATTGGGGCTCCGAGGTAGGGGTGACACCGCATACAAATGGAACGAGTAACTCGTTGCATCGTAGTACGGCCGAAAGGCTGCTCGTCTTCATCTTGTCCCATTCGATATCGCATGCCTCTATCTGACCAGTCGGGTTCACGGCCCGAGCCTTGCTTCGAGGGTCGAGTGCGAGTTCACATCGGGAGACGACTCCCAACTTGCCAACCTCTCTTTCAGAATAGACGACATGGATCACACGACTTTGTAGCATATCACGCATCACGAGGCTCGCGGGCCCATCTCCGTGTTCTCTGCCGTATCCCTCCACTTCCTGCCATCATCCCTCTCTAACCCCCTCACCCCTCAAACCCAGCATACAGAACCTTCTCCATCATCCCGCTCGCCGCCCCAGCCTCGATCTTCGCCTCCACCCCGCCGCTCCCAAACTCGTGCGCCTCCTCGAACGCCGCCTGCCAAAACTCCCACCGCTGGAACGAAAACCCCGCGCGCCCCTTGAACCGTGCCCCGGGCCGCCACCGCTTGGCCCTCGTCCCTGTGGCTTCTTCCCCTGACGATGTCACGGAGAGGTGGTACAGCCGCTGGCACGCGTGCACCGCCCACTGCGCGGCGGCCACCACCCGCGCGTCCGCCGCGGCGCGGTCGCCCACGTCGGACGACCGCCGGTCCTCGAAGGCCGAGCGCAGCTGCTGCACCGCGTGGTCGCGGCCGTCAACGAGGTTGTAGGACCAGAGCAGCGCGGCGAAGGCGTTGAGGTTAATCCAGCGGGTGAGGGTGGAGGGGACGTCGTCGGAGACGAATGGGGCTTTTTTGTTTTAGTCAGGGTTGTATTCAAATGTGTAGATGAGGGAGAGGGGGGAGAGACTTACACACCATGCACTCCCTAATACATCGATCCAACCCATGCAGACGACTAATCTGCTCAACCCCGTCCTGCTAAACCATGAGCTACATACTCCCCACAGTTTGCTTCGAGGCCTCACTCACCACCACCACCGTCGCCGCCGTCTTCGGCGACAGCGCAAGACAGTCCAGGAGCACCACCAAATCCAGCATTGCGATGTTACTCGAGGGCGTCTGCTGCGCCAATGAGATGAAGAGGCCCCACAGCGACGCCAGCGCCTCGGACGAGCGCTCCACGGGAAGCAGCGCCGCCACGTCGGCTGCCGTCCGCCGCAGGCGTTGCGGGTCGTTGTGCTGTCCCGACACTGCGGCGCGAATGAGGCGGAACGCCGCGCCGTCGTCGAAGGGGCTGGCGTCCGGGGCGTGGTGCCATTGTGCGGCCACGGGGTTTCCGTTGATGACGGAGATGCTGTAGTCTAGCATGTCGACGGGACGGCCGACGTCTGGATTTAGCTTGAACGACATGGCGGATATGAGAGGATTGCTCTGCTCTCATGTGAGGTTAGAGAGAGTCTTGTGACGCCACCCCGAGCTCCCCACATCAGACATGCGTGGGGAGGTAGCGGGAGCATTGGCTTTAGCTTTGCGTTTGCATTGACTGCATGTGGCGTCGTTTGCCGCAACGGCGGCGGTGACAAAAGCAGGACAGGACACATGAAGCCGGATATTCTGCCGCGCCGGTTGGATATGCGGGGACAGCTGCTGTACCCAAGCTTTGCTCCCTCCCCCCAGCATGATGCGCACACTTGTCCGGCTCGGTGGTCGGCAAGTTTCCGGTTACTTGAGCATTCGGTGTTCCGGGCCGGGGTGGGCGAGCTGTGTGTCGGGCCCCCAAACTTGAGACGGATTTAGCCGATTTGGAGGTGTGAAGAAGGGGTCCTTGCATGTGGCTTTTTCATGGGGCACGGATGCGTGAACTCTTTTTTCCGCTTAAGCGTCTGATGCTGGGTGAGGTAATGGCATGCTCTAAGGCGGGTGTCGTTGGGAGATTGAATGAATGTGTTGGTAGGGAGGTTTGTGTGGCTGGATAGCACCAGCTTGGCTACTTCTCGACGCAGCTTCTTGTAACACTGGCTGAGATCATAGTGGAAACAACGAACGTCCGGCGTAACGGTTGATCAAGATCAGATTGACACCATGATGAAGTCGTCATGCGGGAAGAGTGTCATCTGAAAAGTGCACAGTCCTGTACACTGCAAAGGAACGAGGAGGATGCGGGAAACTTGTCATTGATGTACCACATCTGTCGTGTGTCATAATAGTAACTTCGATTAGTAGTGGTTTTCGATGTGAATGAGTGCGCGATGATGGTCCAGGCACGTCGATATTGCTTGATATTCGGCCTCTCTCGTCGGGCGTGGCATCTTTTTCCACATGCGCACGCTCCATGGTCTGTTCAAACGCAAACGGCTGGGTAAGGTGAGTCGATGGCGGCCATCGACGGCTTCAACACCGACATTGGGCGTAAGGAGTTACTTGCTCCTCGTCACCGCCATGAATCCGAGTGAAGAGAAGCCACAGGCCATCGTTGTTCGTGGTCTAGAGCAGCAACACTACGAGGACGGATCAGAAGAAGGGCAACAGCTTGCCATGCCACCGGCCTTGACAGCATGACAGAGCTGGAAAGATGACAGCTGCCCATTACCAGAAGCAAACGGCTCTCCCGGCACCACCGTATAGTGTTTAAAACTAGCATGCCCTCCTAGATGGAGCGTCGCGTCGGAATCATCTCTTTGGATCCCATGCGTCGTGTCTTGCAGGTGAAAAGGGGCTCCAAACCCAAGAACTCGGGGGATCAGCCGATCTTGACACCACTTGTGTCAACGGCATCTCCGGCCAAGGAAGAAAGCAACGGGATAACTCGACAATTCTATGGGTTCACGATACGAGTGCTCAAACGATCACTTTCGCCACAGCTTCGGATAGTTGTCCGCCCCGGCAAAGAGCGAAGAATCAACCATTGTGCATCATGGAAAAGGCAACGGAAACATGGACAACGATGCTGCCATGGAAAATGCATCGGATGAGTCTCCCGGGTGCTGCCTCGGGTTGGCAAGAATTGGGAGTCATAGTCGACATCCGATGAAGTGAGTTTGGTGAGGGTTAGCGTTGAGACTTCACTGGAAGTCCCCGCCCCGTCCCGTCAACTCATCTGCCGATCCCCAATAAGACGCGCCTAGCTCATCCCAAGAGTGAATAAGCTTTCTCGAAAGCCCGCCCCGTCGCTTAGAGGCATACGCCGTCTCGATTTGCGGCTCTTGGAAGCTCGAGACTCGCTCGAAGTCGAACATCGAGGCGCGGCGCTCACGGAGTTTGTCCGAAAGGCAGCGATGCCAGCGATGCCAATGAGTTAGTTGTGCCTCTGGATGTTTCATTCTCGCACCGTCCCGGTGGCTGTGCCCAGCTGACATCGGCTTCAAACGGCGCTACCGGTGAAGTGAGAATATCGGAAAAGCAAAAGAAATGGATGGGAATTTGGACAAGCGGATCTGTTGTAACTTGTAACAGATCGTCTCCATCGGATCAAGCTGAAGGGGCGGTTGGCTCTGGAGTAAGTGCGGCGTAAGCCTGATGCAACCCCTGGCAGACATATGAGAGGAATTGACAGGTTGACGGGATAACACGCGTCCGCCATCGCGAATGGGCAGCGCAGCGGGTGAGAGCTGACGAGCAGGACCGTTGCGTCTGAAGTGAAGATGCGTTCAGCCGCTTGCATATTGGTCGCAGGAATTACCGCGTTGCGCAGCAGCGGTGCAGAGCAGAGCAGAGCAATGCAGTGCATGTGGCAGAGTTTGCCATTGGGGGCCGAGTCCAAAAATTGTTTCTTGCTTCTGGAGGTGAGTGCATTTCGGAATGAGCGAGAACCAGGCCCGTCAGGTAGAAAATTCTGCTTCTCATGGATAGATTGACCGCCATTGTAGTTGGAGACGCTGCAGTGGTTGTATCCGGTGTCTCGAGGGAGCACTATGTGAGAGTTCGACGGCACATCGGGGTTTTGTCATTCACATGTGTCGTGGGATCAGAGACGGCACCGTGCTATCGAACGGGGGTCCACCCGGCCGGCCAATGGTGGGCCCACATGCAGTGGCCCTAGTCCCGGACAGGTTCCAGTGCCGGCGGGAAAAGAATGTGTAATTGCTCAGTGTAAGACACGATGGCGGCAGGTTGAGAGGTTAGAGGACGGCGGACGCGAACGAGAGTGGGCGCGATATCAACGCGTGGGAGAAGGAAACGTTTGTGGTGGGAGGTTGCGTCATGGGGGGCTGGCTGAAATGAAGGAATGGCAATTGCCGCGTTTCTTTTTCCCTTTCCCGTGGTTCGAGAAAACGGGTAGGATTAGGAGCTAGTCGCAAGCGGAAGTGGTGATGAGTTGGCTTGGTGGTGATTGAGATGGAGATTGGAGGGCTGGCCAAATTGGAGCTGATGGAAGCTGACTGCTGGTTTCTGGAAGCATTCTTCAGTGGCCAGTAATGGCGATTCGGAGTCTCGGGGTCTGAGTGGCTTGCACGCTGCAGCCGTGGAAGGTGTACGCAGTACAGATGGACAGCCTGTGTTGGTGAAGGTGATTTGCTGAGGGCAGTTATCAAAGTCGCTGGGATGAGAGAGAAAAGTGCAGGGAGGTGAAGCACTCCCTGCAGCAGCGCAATCTTCCGGCTCTCTCGAGGCATGTCCTGTGATGTCGAGGAGATGTGCTCAAGTTGATTAGGCTGCAGCAGGCTTGAAACGCAGTGCTGATGGTTGCAAAGTGGTGTTTGTCTGATGGATAGACGAGGTGGTGTGTATCCGTGCCATGTGCAGCGTGGTATTACGGCGTATTAAACAGCAAGTAAGGTGCACACCATAGTCAACCTGAGGTAAGTGAAGGTGTTCCAGGGAAATGGAATAGATCCGAACCTTAGTTGCTGGATAGTACCGCAGAAGGTGAGCAAGGGCCGGGAGGGCGGTGGAAGTGGGAGTACGCAGCAGGCGTTCGCGGGAGGTGGGAAAGAAAACAAGGGTCCATCCCTCTGGATACGTGGGCTGCGGCGGCTTGGATCCAGTCGGGTGAATTGATGCATCTGGATGTTGGAGAAAGTAGAGTTTCTGGCGGGAGACTGACTTCTGTTTCTTGTGGTAGCCGGGAATTGGGCCGAGGAATGGCAGCCAATGTCAACCCAAGGCTGCATTCGTTTCGCAATTGCAGTGTTTGCTGGGAGCATCGTGGGAGCAGAGATGAGGGCACCACGATTTGAGTTTGGGGGCACCAGACGGATATCGAATAGACGAGAGACGAGAGACAAGAGGCAGTGGCAGTGCTGCGATTGTCGGTAATGAGGTTCGGGGAAGAAGCAGGTGCCTTCGGGTTTTCGGTGAGGAGCGACCAGGGCCCTGGGTGAGTGGGTGACTGCCTTGCCAAATAAAAGGTACGTACTTGATGGGTCACGTGATGCTGTTTAAGTGGTTTTGCCTTGTTGTTGATTGCTTCTGGGAAGGAACGAAGGAAGGAAGTCGCTGGACACTGGACGCTGGACTCGAGCACTTTCCCTGAAGCAACGACGCAACCTGCAAGTCGGAGGGAACCTGCCAAGCCTGAAGCAGGTCGCTCGCTCTGGTCACTGAGAGGTACTTGTACGGCTGCCCGGGCAGTTGAACTCGCTGCAGGGAAGGTAGGTGTACGAGTGCTCGCTGTGAAGCCCCCAACGGCGCTGCAGCGTCGTCGGGATGAGGTACCGACCACCACCACCACCACCAGCAAGAAGGCGCCCCCCTGCCTCGCTCTTGCCAGGTTCCCCCCACGCTTTCCCCAATAATTCCCTCCACTGATCAAGCTTCACTTCAATCATTTCCGTGACACCGCATGAAGCCGAAAACCCGCCCATCGCAACTCGCCCTTGCCTCTGTCGTCGACTTCGTTTTGGCCATCGTCAGTCCCAAAGGGAAACACGACGACGACGATGCAAGAGACGCACATGCATTTACCGCCAGCCTGGGCTGTGCAAATCGGATCCAACTGACGCAATCCGCCCCAAATCACGCAAGAAGCCAACACCACGCGATGCCCAACCCGGCATTGGCCATGCCTCGCCAGCTTCACATTAAAAACACCCATCGATTTGTGCTGCCGATCTTCCACGCAAATGGCTGACCGCCCTGTTCCTGTCCTTGTCCTTGTTCCACCACCTTCACGTGTTTGCCCACTAGGCATTCGCCGCACCAGAGAGACACCACGCGCGGACTCGATGGCTGGCCGGGCTGTCCTCCTCTGCCCCCTCAGTCCAAACCAGCCCTGCCTGCTCTTGTCCAGGCTCCAGGGTCCTGCGGCGATGACGGTCGACCACGAGTCCTTGTTGACGGGTCCCGCATCTCCCGGCATCCCCTTCTCTCCACGGGAAATACCACCTCGCTGATTGGGACGCTGAACGGAGCTCGTTCCTGTTCCCATTCCTTCTGGATTCAACGCTGCTGACAGATGAAGCCTGCCTATCTCGTCGATTTCGGTTAAGAGGCCCGGACGGAGCCACAGAGCCTGCCCTGCGCCTGTTATCATCATGGCTGGCAGATGCTGCCAACTGTATCTCGAGCCATCATCCGTCCGGGGTCAGGACGGGCAGGGCACAGCACACACGGCCCCGGGTCATCGACACGGAACTGATCTTGGCATCCATTGATATCAGATCCCTTCCACAGCGTCAACTGACGGGTCCCAATGCCACCGGCCGGCCGTCTGTCTTTCCACGGATGGAACGAACCGACCGAGAGGGGTGCCTGTGCCCGTCTTCCAGGGGTCCCTCGCAGCTCTCCTGCATCGACCACCACCACCACCACCACCACCATTACCACCACCACAATCAATCACATCTCTCGCTCCCACCCTTGGCCCTTCGCCGGCCACAGACTGTCCCAAGCCTGGCAGCAGCTGTCGTGCCTTAACCCGAAAGGGCAGCGTGCCTATTTCTGTTTCCTTTTGCCTTTATCTCTGGGCCATCCTCGGACGCCTAGTGGTGGCGTCGCCCACTAAACTCGTCTCGTTATCGCACGCCAATACTACCAAGACGTCGAAACTCGCCGGGCTGCCCGTCTGGGATTCCCTGGGCTGGCACTTGCTACCACCCTCTCCCAGTCTTCAAAGTCCACTCGATCATGGATGTGACCCCGTTGCGACCCCCGGCTCTCCTCCCAATCTCTCCATCGTAGCACCACATCGGACATCGGACTGTATTGATTTTCCCACAGCACCCATCTCAGTTGAAGGGTTCGGGGGTCGGGTCTGCGGATAGTCTTTGGTCTGAGAGCGAGCCTGAGAAACCAAAAGAGAGAGACACAGAGAGAGAGTGACAGCCACGAGGGAACAGTGTCCAGTGGCTGCTTCTCCCGGGATGAGCACTGGTTCTCTCTCATTTTGGCGCAGCCCATCCCAATCCAAGACCGTCTGAACCCAGGCAAGCCAGGCTGTCAGGGGAGGACAGACTAAACAGACCGGCCGAGACAGCGAGATTGAAGAGTGCAAGTGGAGGTGTGTACTTCTGGAGAGTACCCTACCAGGGGACCAGGTGTGAATTCCCCTCAATTGCAAATCACCTCAGCTTCTTTCTCTTTCATCTGAGACTTCCCTCACACTTTATCCTTTCCTCCACCTTCTCTCACTTGTCAACCTTTTTCTCGACTTGCGACGACGGGGCTGTCAAGAGGAGACGACGACGACGGCGAGGAGTACCACCACCCTCGCATCGAAGAGGAGAAATAAAACTGATCAACTGCCGAGATCCTCTTGCCTCACTACCGTCAGATAAACACCACGCCGACATATATCCAGCCGCTGCCTTCCCGCTTCCTTCATCATCCCGTCCGATTTCTCGGGCCCAAACGCGCGACGAGCCACGAGAGACCGCCCGCCAGACGGCTAGCAAAACCAGCCTCTTGGTGCACCAGTACCTTATTCGACAGGACACGGACAGACATAACAGAAGCATATCTGCTCTCCACACCGACGCCGTTCATCACATCGACGTTTCTCCTGACTCCTTACAAGGCTTCTTCACTGCTGTTCCTCTTGCCACGCCCGCACTAGCGAAGATCCCGTGTCGGATCACGTCAAGTTGGATGCAGGTCCAACAGTCGAGCACCGCAAGCCACGTCCCACGGCTCTTCTGATAGAGTGAACCCTGCCCTGGACCCCAAACCCAAGCCAGCCTGGCCTTGCCGGTCGGAGGCATTCCATCGCTGCCACCGATACTTAGCTGCAGCATCGCCCTCCCCTTATCGAACTTGTCCATCATTTCATACTCTTTTCTCGTTTCCGCGTCGCGCACAGCGCTAGATCCCAGGCCCCGGCCGCCTGGAAATCTTGCCTCCACCTCCCGCACTTTTCCCCATCCTGACTGCGATACACTCCTTTCCTTTCTTCTTTATTTCTCGCAATTCCATCCCATCGCAAAATACCGCACCACGCTGAGTAAATCGTTCAGTCGTCCGTACTAAGACCTGCAACCAGCCCGATATTTCTGTTGGAATTGAATTCGACTTTTACCATCCCGAGACCGAGAGAACTCGACAGCCGGGACCATGGCCTCAAATGGTTGGCCCGGGGCCGACGGCTCCCAGCAGTCCGCGAACGTGTCGCCCACGCAAAGGGTCCTTGACGGGCAATTGATCAAGCACCTTCTCACCAGATATGGTGCCGATGAATTGAGTCGCCTGATTCAGGAGACTACTTCCACTTGTGGGTTTATTGTTTTTCTTTTGGTTTTCTTTCCCGACGTCCAACTAATTGCAATTCAGCTTCCGATGGCGCCTCTATCATTTCATCTACACAGTCGTCCATCCTGTCAGACGAGTCCAGCGTATGGGACACGCAAAGCATACGCACCTTTTCCGACACGTCTTCCATCACCGGGAGTATCATGTCGAATGTTTCCCGGGGCACTTCCAAAATTCTGGGGAGACGCAGCCAGAGCAGCAGCGCTTCTGCTGCCGCTCAAGCCCAGGCGGCGCAGCAGGCGGCGCAGACTCAAGAGCAACAGTCGTGGGACTCGTCGACTCCTGAAGCAGCATCAAGCACCTCAAGTGCATCCAAGCAGAAGGGGGCTTTCATGTGCGGCTTCTGTAAAGAGGAAGACATTACCAAGACCTGCACAAGGAAAAACGATCTGAAGCGGCATATCGAAGACTTCCACAACGTCAACGCGCAATGGTTCTGTCGTCATCGCGGCTGCCAGATGGTGTTCGATTGGCAAGGTGCCTACAAGACGCACTTGAAGCAAGCCCACGGTGGTTCCAAAATGTCTCTCGACGAAGCCAAGGTCAACCTCTGCCCGCAGGTCGTGTTTGCCTGTGGCTTCGACAATTGTCTGCAGGTGTTTGAGGCCCAGGGAGATTCCGACGCCAGCTCAACCTTCAAGGAATACGTCAGCCACGTGGTGAAGCACTTCGACGAAGGTACCAACAGCGGCGAGTGGTCGTATTCGGCAAGGATACGCAATCTTCTGCGCCAGAGCCAGGTGCAATCTGCGTGGAACGAGTCGATGTGGAACGAAGCATCGAGAACGTCGCTGCAATGGAACCCCCAGACGTCTGGAATCTTGAGGAAGAGACTGGAATGCCGGCACATTGGCGATCTCAAGCTCCTCATCCAGTATGCTTTCCTTCTTGGTACTGACGCCAGCAGTATTGGCAAATTCCGCGAGGACTTCATCACTCCCGTCGCCGATACGTGCACAATGCACATGTCCGGTCACCGATCCAGGCAGCAAAGCATGGCACCTTCCGAGCCGGCCGACCCCTTCTCTTTCAAGATCTCGCGCGGAGCAAACCCTCAGCTGGCTGCTTACATGGCTTCACAGCGAAGAGTCTATGTGCCGAGACAGCAGCGGGTAGTGCGGCCTCCACAGCTCCACCATCCTCACCAACAAATGCAGACGTCGAGTGCGATGGCCAGCCAGACACGTCTATCGCATTCCTCACAATCAAGCCACCACAGTCAGAGCCACCAGAGTAACGGACAGAATCACAGCACTCTCGGACATTTCTTCCAGACAATGCCCGAGGCACAGATGTTCGACCCGAACGGTGCAAGCCAACAGTTTGGTAACAACAGCAACATGCATCACAGCGGCATCATTGCGGACGACATGCAGACTTTACGGAGCATGGCCGGGGGCACGCCCGAACAAGACGTGGAGATGCAGGATCCGGGAATGATGACAGACTTTTCGTCGTCTTACGTTCCTCACGCCAACCTGACAAGCCCTTCCATGTCAGGCAATCCTGATGGATTCTTCCCGCCGGGACAGGCCTACTGAGAGCCTCGAGGCCGATCGACTATCCGCTATCAAGCTCACCAACCATGTATCAACAACACTGTATGACTACGCAAATCACAGCTTCATCTCGCGCACGAGATGTTTTTCTTTTTTGGACATTTTCTTCTTCGGCGTTTCCAGCAAGACTATATACCCAATAACAGTCGACCGCCGTTATTTCCTTTTCAACTAAAGCTACTACTATCTTGGATGACGAGGGACGGGCGAAAGAGGAGGACTGTACATTACGACGAATCTCTGGGAACTAGGTCATCCAGGACGGCCTCTATTACGAGCGACAAGAGCACATAAAACGCGGTCGAGCTCTTTTTAGAGAGACGGGACGAAATGGAGGAAGCATGGACGCAGGCGGAACGGGTAGGGGAGGGCAAGGATTCACGGTAGCATCAAGGGAAAGTGTATGCCATGTTGCGCATTATACCCACAAGGCGTGGCTGGAATCGATCTATTTTCTTCACAAATGAAGCCATTTACATTTACACTGAACCGCATATTTGAAGGAGCATTGTTTGAGAAACTAATGACTGCAGCGGTGATAAGCGACGACGATATTCGGAACGCATGTCTCTTTACACATGACACAGGTGGGCAGATAATGCCGCATGTTTGCAGGGCGAGCACATGAGACGTTCTAATAACGACGCACGATGATGGAGGGAGATTGACCCGTGGAAGTCGATCCACGGAAACTCAATTCACGCCTTACGCCGCAGAGGCTACAAGTTGAGATAGTCTGGCAAAAACGGTCCGATGTTTACAGCGTCTATTTCTGCATCGAGAACGGACGCCGCGCGTCCAGCAGCATCTCGTCTAAACAAACCGACTCAGTCCGCATCGCAGCCAGGACAGGACGATTGTCATGTTGAGGAAAAGAGTGAGCATGTAAGGTGAGGCAATCGAGTCATGTGGGAGGGTGGCATGGGTACAGGAGCCGAGTCCCTGGACTGGGCACTCGAAGGAGGTTGAGGGATCTTGTCTGCGACGGCAGTGACACCACGTGGCACCCCCGGCCCCGGACTGCGGGAGGGAAAGGACGAGGGGGAAGGAAGATGGCGGCGGACGGGCAAGGGAAAGGGAAGGGGGTGGTGTAAGTACGCAGTATGTGAGGTAAGCGGAAACTTGAGATCTTGCAGATATTGTGCGTTGTGAAGCGCACTCGGTCTTGTAAGAGAGGAAGGGACGGCATCGGATGAAGTCAATTAAAGCCCTGAAGTTGCGACTGTGTGATGCGTTGGAAATCCGAAGATCGGGCTGACTGACGCTGCAGGTGCAGGTAGGATGTTGAAGGATGCAGGGGGGCAGGTAGGAGGAGAAGGGAGCGTTTTGACTGTTATCTCTACGAGGCATGGGGGGGGGGGGGGCCCCGTTGGAGGTTTTTTTTTTAGGTGGGGG
>JAKMXC010000514.1:0-44086 GCA_025328345.1 Colletotrichum sp. SAR11_59 | reverse complement strand
GGGAAGATCATCACGCAGCAAGTACATGGCGGCCGTCTACCTACACATGTACACCTACCTACCGACCTGCCAGACACGCAGATGGGCAGCAAGAAGCACACGAGGTAGACACACACACACACATACACACCAGACACGCAGCATACATGCACATGGTGCGGGATGCAGGCCCGGTAAGGTGAAGGAAGGGAACAGGGTGGGTGTAGGCCGTCAGCAAGTCAGCAGGCGGATGAGGCGAGGCGGGCAGGGCTACAGGGCGATGGGTAAGGCAAGGCCAAAGGTAATAAGCGAAGGTGTGGTGTGGTGTTGTCGTTGATGCCGTTGGAGGTGGGTGTTTGTTCCCTTCCTCGGTGGCGGCGTCGGTGGTCCCGTCGTCGTTGGGTGGGTACAGGCACCGGGGCATGCAAGCGCCGGGCCTGGCAGGGCCTGTCTTGCCGCACTTTCTCACGATGTCCGCCTTTTCCACGGGTGTCTGTTCTAGAAGGTTTCTTTCCGAGACGGACCTGAAGAGCCCGGGGCGGGTTCTGGATGCTGGGGTAGGCCGGCTCGCCGACCATGTGCCTTTTTTGTGCTCCCCCCTTTCTTTTGTGCTGCGTTCGCGTGCCCGTTGCAAGCAAGCGCCACATCTCTCCCAGTTTGAGGATTTGAAGAGGGACGAAAGTAGGAGTCGGGCAATATACCGTAGAGTAGGTCACTTCTCGACATCTCTCTCGCGTTCCGTCCTCGAGTTTTACCCCCCTTACGCAGCATCCGTAGCGCGGCGCGCGGAAATACTGTCGCGCGATATGGTAAGTCCGCAAGCACGCGCCCGCTAAACCACAGCGGCGCGAAGTGTAACGACTGGTCTTGTTGGTGCTGGTGTCAAGGTCAGATCTTTTGTTTTGCCTTTTCTCCAAAGTTGCAGTGAGAGAGAGAGCGTGGAGTGGTAGGAAGCGAAGCGGTCAAGCCACAAGAGGTCGTCCAAGGGGGAAAGAGAGGGGCGTGACCATATCTAGGTGTCAACTCTGCAGGTAAGCTAGCAGCGATCCGCCTATGCGATGCGGGTGCGATGCCATTCAGCCGTTGGGAAAGCAGATTGCTTCATGTTGTCTAGACTCTGCGGCCTCTGTGCCTGTCGTCGGGACCGAGAACGGCTATGGCGGCTCCCCAAGACGCTACTGCAAGAGAAAGTTGGAGGAGAAGAGCAAAAAGAACAAACCCGCATGGCTACTGCGTCGCGTTACGCAACGCAGGGCACGAAAAGCAACAGATCAGAGGACGGACGGGCCCATGGTGTGACGCTGGCTCACCTCTTGGTCAAGACTGACAAAACCCACCCATGAGACGGGTTTTTGGAGGGGTGAGAGAGCACGCAGCAGGTAGTCTTTTTGGCTTTGGGTGGCTTAGACTTGAGGCGGCCCAAAACCTTATTGACGAAAAGGAGTAGATACATCAACAAGCGTGGCGTCTAGTTTCGAGACGTGGTAGGCTCTGACGCTGCTGCTCTCTCGCCTAGCGGGAATTGCATCTTTTCCACACACACACAACAGAGTCCGAGACCGACTTCAGCCAGTGCGACCAAGCCACATCTTCCTTCCTGGCCCCTCCTTTCGGACTGTGTCCGACGGTATACGCCCTCCAATATCTCGGTTCAGCTATAGACGCGTGTCACTCACCCTGCCATATGACTTGCGGTCAAAAATGATGAAATTAGAGTTCATGTTGCCCCGGGCGGCTGCGGTGCTGGGAGGTGTGTGGTTGTCTAGCGGTATAGGCCCAGATGAGGAAGAAATGCACATGCGGTACAACGTCAGCCGCTTTTTTTTGACGAGAGAGATTAAATTGATTGCATGGCACTACTGTTCAACGCCGTTGATTACCCGTGATCAGGGCAAAGTATATCAAGTATTGATGTCGACTCTAATCTGGGGAAATGGGGTAAAATTGACATGGTAGATGGCGGGTTTGGCAAGGCAGAGCGGGCGTCGCGATGCATGACATATGCCGCTGACATGTTCATCCCGTCCGGGCGGCGTGCGTCATAGCTTCTTCTTCCTCCTGAAAGCCTTTTGGTCCTTTTTCGTTCCGCTCCCATGGTCAGAGATATGTTTTTAAGCTTTGCTGATTTGAAAAAGGAAAAAAAGGGGTGTTCTGCCTCGGCCCGTGTCTCTTTGGTATGTTGGTCTCAAGATAATGAGACATATGATATGTGACAAAGGCTGAAGGAAGGAATGACTTTCGCCTGTGCCAACAAACTTTACAGGGACCCGGGAGATAAGGAGAGACAAACTTTCTTCACTCAGGCGAGCCGTGCAAGAGAGAGCGAGAGAGAGAAAGAGAAGAGGTTTTGCGCAAGACTGAAAAAAAGGCTGGGACGGTTTGGTATGATGCTGATGATGAGCATAGGGGGGAGGAATATCAGGCGGCCGCCTCTGCTAGTCTTGTCTGCTGTAAATGGGCAAAACTCTAAGTTATCGAAGTTTGCTTTTCTACAGGAATGAGAAAAAACCTTTTTCTTCCTTCTTGGGGGCCGTGGTGTCGTTGGAGTTATGAAGCTGGGGCTGGTGTTGTTGTTGCTGCGGTGGTGGTTTGGATTTTTCCGTGGTCTGCGCGCGCCACACCCTTCCCCAACCGTGCTACGACTGTACGTAGTCTTAACCTCCTCTCGGCAGGCAAGCCAGCGAATGCAAGGTCCTTTGTAAAACTTGGAGAATTTGGAGAAATGAGGGGATAGGGGGGTATGAGAGGGAGTGTGAGGGGACGATGGGCGTGGGATGTGTCGTCCCCGTGCTTTCTGCACCGCTAGAGTCTACCGTCGATGGTACAAGCCAAGGAGGTAGTGAGGGTGTACATTTGAGAAGAAGAGAGAGGGAGAGAGGGCTACAAGCGAGGTCTGCTAGCCTTGCTCGAAACCAGACCGGACTATCGTGGGGGGCGTGTAGTAGTAGTAGGTAGTAGTTAGTTCTCTGACCGCGCACTAGTTTTGTCATCTCTTAGGAATGAAGCTTGGGTTTGGATTTAGTGATGTTCGTCGGAGTATATTCCGATTACCAAGCAATGCGGCCTGGGTTATGGTACTGGACTGGGTGACGGATTATGACAGGGGGAAACTCTGAATTTTGGAGAGGAGGGGCGTGGGCAATCCTTCTAGGGACTCAGCGCGGCCTGGGAACCGAACTATAATTCTCTCTCCTTGTAGTCAGAGATGGATAATCAGACAAGACAAATGCAAGGGCAAAGGCAACAATGGGACCACCAAACACTTGAGAGGAGGAGGCGGGATAACAGGGAGATTGCGATTCCTGCCGGTAAGTCTCGAAAGTGTCAACTTTCTTTTCGCCACCGCCATGGTCCAAATCGTCGTCAACCACCCCCCTTATTTCCATCTTTCCCCCCTTCAGGTTGCGTTTCGAGGCGTGGATGGTGTGGGATGAACCCGAACTCTATCCAACGTGCAATAAGAAAAAAGAAGGTTTGGAAGGCTCAAACCTGCAGGTGTCGAAGAATACCAGCGTAAAGGCGCGAGCGAAGGTTACAAGTTACATGCGTCTAAAGTCCGCGGGAAATTTGGTGAGTGAGGAGGGAGCCAAGAAGGCGAAGACGTGCAGCGTACGTTTCGTCGGGTTATCGGTAGTCCCTTGGGCCCTGTTCTGATCTTCGGTGACTTGCATCTGGTGTTTTTCTTCCTCTCCCGTCCAAGGCCCATCCCTCTTTCGCCATATTTAGAGCATCTCAAGATTCTTGGGGTGGTCAGGATTTTAGGTGCAGAGCTGTGTTCGAGGCGCGGCAACCCCTGTGATCTGATCTTGGCAGAATCGCTCGATTGGGATATACGAGTGTACGAGGCCTGAGATCGCAGTACGCGGCGCAAGACGTGACTGCGTGTATCGTGAGTTTTTTTGTCAGCATCACTAAGACGTTCCCGCCCTGACCAGGTGGACAGAACACCAGACACGCACACATCGGACAGCGGTCGAAAAGTTTCCCCAGACCCGCGTCGTGGCTCAGTTCAAGCGCCCACATCCCGCGTATAGAGGTCCGTTTTTGAGTTCGGCAGATGTCAAAGAAAAAAGGGGACTCCGAGAAGGGGCCAGACGGCATCGCACTCGTAGAAAGCTGAGGACACACGGCCGGCGGAGGGCGAGAGCCGGCTGTCCCGGAGACTTTCGTCCGTGCCGAAAACCAAAAAGATTGTCCCCACTGGATGATGGCTCGCGCCGAATACCGCGGGCCTTGCCCCCCCCCCCCTCTCCCGCGCAATCTGTTTTCGGCACGGGAGACGTACGTAATCACAGCTTCTCCCCCCTGGAAGTTGTCTCGTCTGGAGTAGTCCCGTCCCGAGCCCTCGAGTGTATCGTCTGATGTGGTTCGAGACGTCCCAAGATCCGAGCCCGTGGCGGGGTCGACCGGCCAGTCGTCAGTCAGTCGTCAGTCGTCCAAGGGCGAGTAAACGCTTAGCCGTGGATGGGCCCCCCGCGGCGTTGATGACTGTCATCGTTCGTTGAAACTGACACCAACCTCATTCAGGGTCCAATGCCGCTGCCTGTCTCCCTGTATCTCTGCGATTTTGACTTTGCACGTCTCACTGCACCAACGGAGCTGGCTTCTGCTTCGAGCTATGGATGAGGTCTCGACCTCGATCGTCTTTGCTTCTTCTTGTCAACCTCGTCTCCACCCCAAAAGCTCGAGCTGGAGCTCGAGGGGTCTCCAAAGATTATACTTTGTTCTTTTCTTGGCGCTTGTTTCCATGAGGCTCTGCATCACCACGCCCGAGGGGTTGAACGAAATAATCGCCGAGGTTTGATATGAGGTGTACGAGTATAGTGTGTGTGTTGTTTCCCATAACGCACACCACGGAGATGGCTTCCACTTCGGGACAGACGTCTCGCCGCCTTTGCACTCCGGGACCCAGATTTTATGGTTTGGCCATTCCGGACTCTTTGAGATTGTGTGAGGCTCTGCTGTGCCGTGATCGCCGGAGGTTGAGGGGGACTCGGGAGCTTGCAAGTCTCCGAAGAGCATGGTTCAATGTCGCCGGAGTCGCGCCGTGTTCAACTTTGACAATGCTTGCTGAGTTGCCGCTACCGCACTAGATATGCCGATGAAAATGTGTCTAATATACCGTACCCCTTGTTTCGAGTCCAACCCGCTGTCATGTAGATCTGGACCAGCGGTCGGGACACATACGATGTAGCCCGTCGTCGCCTTTGGCCAAGCCGGCATCCGCAAATCCACGCCCTCCCGCTGGATGTACCCAAGAACCCCCACACCCATTTCCATCTCCAACGCACCCAAACTCCCATGTTCGCATAACCTGACGCTGTGACGTGGCCGATCGATCAACTTGCCTTCCCATGTCCATGGCAGAGTCGACCGTTTTCGAAATATTTGCAAAGCTCCCCGTTCGTCAAAGACGGAGATGAAAGAGACGCCTAGAGGAATAACGGAACGCCAAGGAGATATCATCAGTCCGCCTCGGCTAATTGCATGATCAGCCTGGCCGCCATGTCCAGGAACGGGAAGGGGCTTGTGACGTCCTTCTCCTCGAGCAGCCTCCTATCAGCTGTCTCGTACCCAGAGCACTTGAAGTCCACGAGGTAGACCCCGTGTTCCATCTCGTAAATCTGAATGTCCAAGTGCAACGCCACGAAGTCCCGCTTGACATTGTCGTCTCCAACGACATGGTAGCTGTCTGGAGTCTTGGATCCCTCGGTAGGAGTAGTCGATGTCTTGTGCAATGCTATGGAGACTTAATAACATATTACCAGGTCATCAGCATTGGCAACTTACTTGATGTTTCCCATCGAACATTGATATGCCACGGGTCGGCTGGAAGCTTGTACCTCTTGAGAGGGTCGATGCTTGCCGTTGAGTCGTTGGCCCCCTGTGATGCATAGTCGTCAACAAAGCTGTCCTCATTGCTGGGCTGGTCTGCCTCCGAGCCATGCATCTTTTCGTAGTCCTCGTCTGGGACGTAGGTCGCCCCTAGCTTGTTAAGCGCTTTGTGGATACAGAGGAGAGCTTCCCAAGGGGCGTTGCGAGATCGAATACCAAACTGCCACCGGACCGGTTTTGTCTTCTTAGTTGTAGTCACCGGCGTCATACTCTGTGGCCGTGTCTTGGAGTCGTCGAGCCGGACTTGGCTTCGAGAATGAGGCTTCAGGTGGCGGGCAGTCTCTTCCCTCTCGGCGTCTGTGCGAGACGCGGATGGCTCATCGACCACAATTGTAGGAGTCGGGTGGTCCACGATGCCTGCCTTCGCACGCTCTATATACTCCTTATGATAGGTTGGCAAACTGCTGGGTAGGATACCGATCTTGCTGATGTACGGCCGCTGTACACTGACGCCGGATGCACCAGACCTCGCTGACGATGCGCTTGGAAGCGGGCTATTTGAGTCCTGATCGACGGAAAGTGATGACATAGCCTCTGTACGAGAGGATGGGTCAGAAGTTATGCTAGGCCCGTGGGGTCGGATCTGCTTACCATTCACCTGCATGAGCTTATTCTCACGAACAATCATGTAGGCGTCCTTAATAGCCGAGGGCTCCGCGGCTTGCAGGGCCTCCTCGACATCCTTCTTTCCGTAACCCATGGTCTTACTGATCTTCTCCGTGACCTCATTGTGAAGCTTCTCTTGGACTTTGGGAGGAGCGTTGGGGGCGATGTCGCTCTTCTGGATGGCCTTGTTAGGATCCACGCCCGTATTGTAGAACTCCTCCACAGGGGGTGCAAGGTATGGCGGCAAGTCTGTCATGAACCAAGGGTCCTGCCGGATGTCCTCGATGGTGGCACGTTGCACGGGGTTTACGACTAGCATCTTCTTGATCAAGGTCGCGGCGCCAGCGTTCATCCACTGGGGAATGCTGTAGGTACCGCGGGCGATCTTGGCAAACAAGCTGGGGATGTGCTCGTCGTCGAACGGCAACCTGCCCACCAGCAAGACATAGAGGATCACGCCACAACTCCACACATCTACCTCAGGGCCAGCGTAAAGCTTCCCGCCAATTACTTCTGGAGCGGCATAGTTGGGACTTCCGCAACTTGTCTTGAGAAAGTTTCCGTCCGTCATGATGTTACTCAGACCAAAGTCGGCAATCTTGACGTTCAGGTTGTCATCCAGCAATAGGTTCTCAGGTTTCAAGTCTCGGTGAACGATTTTGTGGCGATGGCAGTATTCGACGGCGCAGAGCATCTGTTGGAAGAACCGGCGAGCCTCGGGTTCCTTCATGCGCCCATTCTGTACGATGTAGTCGAAGAGCTCGCCGCCGGCGTATTCGAGGACCATGATGATCTCATTTGGTGTCTTGATCACAGTATATCTGAGGACGCGAGGGTCAGCCAGAAGGTTCGGCGATAAGAGCAGTTTGCTTGCATGTGACATACAACTTGATAATATGAGGGTGTCGCAGGAGCTGCAGATATTCGATCTCGCGCTCGACGCGACCAGCCATGTCTCTGCTGATGAGCTTCTTTCTGGCGATGATCTTAAGCGCGACCTGTTGGCCGGTGCCATTATGAATAGCCAGCTTGACCTTTCCGAAAGAGCCCTCGCCGAGCGTCTTGATAATCTTGTAGGCGCCAATACGCTGCTCCGTCTTAATCTTGTCCCGCAGCGGGGCGGTGGTATCGATCGGAGGAGCCATGTTGAGGGCGTCGGGTGGTTGAAGGTGGTCGTGAGCTCCGGCGGCGGCGGCAGCACCAGCGGCGGCACCGTGCTGCTGGGAGCGTCGACGGATCTGGGAGGGCGAGAGGCTGATATGGAGCTCCTCCTCGTCGAAGCCGGAAGCCATGTTGTCGGTCGGGGGGAGGGGGGGCTCAGGTCGTTTTTGTTTAAATGAGCTGTGGCCGGAGCAAGCCTTGGACTTGGACCACACAAGTGGGCATGACGAAGTTGGATTGTGGAGGGGAACATCGACGGGTGGAGGGCTGCCAAGAAGCTCCCTGGTTCGCGGCAGACCTTTTTTTCTCCTCGCCAGCGGGCACGTTTGGGCAGTCCAGGCACATCAGGAGCACCTCAGAAGCACCTTACAGACAGGCTGCCCGCCCGCTGTGGTGGGGAGATGAGCCGGTCTGTGCATTTTCGCTACCTTTTCGGGCTGCCTTTGGGGGGAGATGGAGGGGCAGCTTCCCACTGCCTACAGGGCATCCGGCATCTCTCAGTGGACAGCGATATTGTTTACAGCAGTCGGGGGCCGCTGTAATTGGTGGGACCATTCTTCGTGGAATCGGCGCGAATCAGCCACCATACCATTGGGCCGCCACCCAGTCAGTTGTCCTGGAAGCTGCAGTTCTGTCCGAATCATGGCCCGATTCCATCACGCATGTTGGGCTCGCCATGGCCGCTTGCAAAGCGCATTCAATCAAAAATGGTTGAGCTCGAAGAATGCCGTTGCCTGTCACATCTTGCCCCCTCAAAATCCCCCCCTGACGGTGGTGAGCACACGGTTGAGAAGTGACAGATCATAATGGAAGCTGAGTGAGCCGACGCGCCTGAATGCCCTGAACCGTCTCATGATCGCCTGAAGGCTGTCTTGCATGTGAGAATAAGGTAGTCGTCAACGGCCAGCGTCGATCAGATGACAGCTCTGCCAAAGCCCTCCACTACCAACAATAATATCATTGCCAAACATAGCTGGTACCGTAGCTGAAGAGAAGTCTTGTACACTCTTTCGTTTCTTGTCTAGCATGAACTCTCCATTGCGACCCTTCGATACACCACCACTCTTGGCTACCCGGAATCCCCAGTTTCCCTTGACTCAAGGAAAATGAGCCCAATGATCGTCGTGGTCTGCAGGTCATCTCGATGACAGGCCTGCAACTTCATACAAGGCACTGCAGCGTCTCCGCGCCGGCTAAATTCCCCAAAATAGCTCAAGGAGCGTAGTTCCCTGTGTCCCGATATCGCCAAATGCCCTCACATTGTATATTAATCAACTTGTCAGTCCAGCATTGCCGCGAGGGCACATAGTGTCAGGATTGTATCTGCAAGTGTGTCCCAACCGAGAAAACTCAACCGGCGGTCTGGAGAGCATGCATGCGTTCGCTTACATTTGGACTCCTTTCGTCCACGTACAGCGGGAGTTGAACACGGGGTTGTGTGGGGTGGAACTCAGTCTGCAGGACAGAAGAATCTGCAGCGACTCCAGTTCCGAGGTTAAGAGGATAACTCACGATCCCCTCCGGGTGCTTGTTCCTTGCTCCAAAACCAAGCCAAGTGGAGGTGAGTGGATGCTCAGAATCCGCGGAGCTACCTACTACCCAACCCCTTCGTCCAAGGTCGCAGCGGATCCCAAGAACAGCAGAATCCGGCGAAAAGGATGAGGTCGTCTTGCGCAAGCTGCTGTAAATCAAACACCCTGCCCTGGGTTGCCAGTCATGATAGGTGCGAGATAGCTAAGATTACACGTCAAGTTACAGTACTGTACAAGTCGAAGTCGAATCACTGGGCGCTTGTATAGCGTCAACTTTGCAGGTCTGTCAAGGCTATCTTGCCTTATCCTTCTCGTCTTCTTGTCGGAGCCTCTCCTTTAGCTTGTCTGTGAGGTAAGGACTAAGTCCGAGCCTGCAAATTGTCAGATTAGTTCATCTCAACTTGTCTTGCCAGAACAGACAACTCACATTCCCTCATTGGTGATGATCCGATAGGTGCCGCTAGGTTCGAGGTTGCCAATGATGTTTCCGCTCTGATCAACCTCAACGCTGCCCAAAATGTCTTCGGGCCAGGCAATACGGCCAAAGTCTGGAGGGTTTCTCGAGTCGCTCAGGTGGACGTAACCGCCGTGTCCTCCTCCTCCAGCGCCGCCCTGGCCGCTCGCGCCCCCGGCACCGCTTCCTCCGGCGCCACCACCGCCGCCGACCTTGCGCGAGCCTCTTTTGCTCTTCTGTGCAAAGAACGCGCCTCCGGATCCCAGGTTGGCTCCGCCAGGACCGGCAAATGCTGCGGCCTGTGCGAGCAGGTCCTTGTCCTTGTGCGCATGCTCAGCGAGGACCTCGTAGAGGATCTTGGTAAACGTTCCGTTCTCGATGAATGACTGCGGCGTGGGAGGATCCCTCGTAGAAAAGCCAATGGCTATTCTTTGGTTGGGCGGCTCATCTTCGAGGAATGACAGAAGAAAGGAAGCTCGCGACGCATCCGCAGGAAACACTTTCTACGGCGTTCGGTCAACTTACAACTGTAAGAATTGCGGCGACAAGAATCCAAGATTTACTCACAATAGATGGATTTGATGCCAAACTAGAGACAGAGCGCAAGAAGGAAGTTCTGTGCCTCGGGAGGAAGCGGGCTGCTGGGGCCAACATCTTGAGCAATTGTGGTGCAGAGCATGCGACCGTTATGCACTTCGCCTTACCTTTGAAGCTTTTTCGTCGAGGTAACAGCTCCCACTCCTCCACCCAATGATGACGGCATGTTGGAGTCTCGAGGGGGAGCTGCAGCCACAGGGAGCGCACAGCCGTAGAACGTCCAATTGGGGGGAGTGTGGCGCATGGACCCTGGCGCGGTTGAGGGACACTACGTACACGCGCTCGACTTTCGAAAACGCGGTACGAGACGCGTCTCAATTAAACATTCCCAGTCCACGACGAGTGACCAACATCGACCTCTGCGATCCATTGCGACAGTCGCATCTCGACAACGCAATCGACGCTTTCTCCTTCGTTCAATCCCAAACCCGGCCTCACAGAAAATGGATCCTCCACCGTCGATCTCTCCAAAGCGGAAGCAAGTGCCTATGGCCAACATCTTCAACACGAAGACACCTGCCCCTCCTTCGTCCTCCGCGATACCCTCGTCCTCTCCCGCATTCGGCACTCCAGTACACCCGCTCAAGCCCTTCAAGGTTTCTGCACCAACGAAGCATGCCATCCTTCCCATCATTCTGCCACCAGCCACTCTCAGACCCCTTGCCTTCCGAACGTTTACGAAAAAGCACAGCTTGACTCTCACGTCAACGGCGCTTCAAGAACTCGCAACATTTATAGGCCGGCATTGCGGCTCAGGGTGGCGTGAAGAGGGGTTGGCCGAGAAGGTTCTTGAGGAGGTGGCCAAGTCTTGGAAGAATCGAAATGGCGGCGTTATTGTTGATGGAGCGAGTTCGGAACTCAAGGACATCTTAAAGACCTTGGAGGGCAACATGAGCGGAGGCAAGATCGTCACTGGTGCAAGGGGTTTAAGCCGGCAGAACAGTCTTCTGCTCGAGCCTGGCCAGGACGCAGACTTTTCAAGCACGAGATTGGGTCTGCGGCCGGCGCAATCTGCTTTGGTACGGGAGGACAGCCAACAAAGCCTTGGCATATCAAATCTTGGCGTCGAGGAGGAGGAGGACGACGACAACGTGAAAGACGCCAGGAAATGGCTCAAGGTTATCGACGCCTACGAGCAACCCAGGTTCTCTTACAACGTAGCCAAGAAGCATTTCGAAAGGTGAGCGCCCTTCTCCGTTCGCTCCAGCAAGCTCTCTGACCAGATTCGCAGGGAGACTTCGAAGCCGTCTTTACTGCCATCGGCGTCGCACAAGACCGCCCTATTTCGAAACAGATATCATGTCATCCACCAAAGGTTACTCCGGAATGAGTCCTTCCAGACATCGGCAGTGGCGAGCGCAAGAGCGCCATCGCTCAAACGCTCGTTATCAAACCAACAGAACCACAAGATTACCCCGATTGCAAACATGCTGGGCCGACATGGCAGCCATCACATGCTTCTCGGCATGCTGAACGTTCTACCAGCAGGAGGGCTTGCCATAAGTGATCTAACAGCTACCATCGCCCTAGACTTATCTCAAGCTGTTGCGATCCCTGAAGATTCGGCCTGGTTTACCCCGGGCATGATTGTACTGGTGGACGGCGTTTACGAAGAGGAAGAAGAGTCAGTAGGCAAAGGCTTAAGCGGGAGCAGTGGTGTTGGTGGCACCCTAGGTGGCAGATTTCAAGGTTTCTTCATCGGACAGCCGCCATGTGAGAAAAGGAAAGCGACACTGGGCGTCAGCGGACCCGACGGCGGACAAGACCACACCATAGGAGGTGGATTCGGCTGGATTGACTTCCTCGGTGTTGGTAGTGAACGAGCGGTCGGGGCACGCATGCGAAAACTTGAACAGCGTCTGCTTCCCCGACACTCCGCCGAAGAGGTGCCTAGTCGTGGTAGGATGGTCATTCTTGGCGAGGTGAACCTCGATCAGCCGCGAACACTGCAAGCGATGCGCAAGATTCTGGCCTTATACGCGGCTGAGCCTGAGGGCTCGAGTCCGATGACTTTCGTCGTCACCGGTAACTTCACGCAGCACGCCGTCCTCGCTAGGGGTGGCAGCGGCGGCAGCATCGAATACAAGGAATATTTCGACGCTCTAGCGTCGACGCTCTCGGACTATCCCACTCTTCTTCAGTCATCAACCTTCATCTTCGTCCCAGGGGATAATGACGGCTGGGTTTCCTCCTTCACTGCAGGCGCTGCGACCCCGTTGCCTCGGAAAGCCGCGCCGGACGTCTTCACCTCCCGTATCCGCCGTGCATTCGCCGCCGCGAATGCGGAACTCGGCGCCAAGGGGGATGGGGAAGCCATCTGGACGTCCAACCCTAGCCGCCTGACGGTGTTTGGCCCGAACCATGAGGTTGTCGTCTTCCGCGACGACATTTCAGCCCGTCTCCGCCGCACAGCCGTACGCCTCAAGACATCTCGACAGAAGGAGGGAGAAGAGGGAGACGACGAGAATGCGGCAGCGGACGACGTTGTCATGGCGGGCAGCGACCCCGTGGAAGAAGGAGATGGCGCTATGGATGTAGACATACCGAGTGAGAAGCCTGCCGCCAAGGAGGTCGCATCAAGCCTTTCACAGGATATCCACACGGCGCGGAAGCTTGTCAAGACAGTGTTGGATCAGGGATACCTCGCACCATTCCGCCAGGCTATCCGCCCTGTGCACTGGGACTATGCTACAGCACTGCACATCTACCCGCTACCAACATCCATGGTTTTGGTCGACACAACAGCACCTCCTTTCTGCGTCACGTACGAAGGTTGCCACGTAATGAATCCCGGCAGTATCTTGGTTCCTGGCAGGACACGCGTTGGCCGGTGGATAGAGTACGAGATTGGCAAGATTGGACGGCTGAGAGAGACTACGTTTTAACAAGGAAATCTGCCGGACGCGATTCGTCGTTTCTCCTAGGGAAGTTCAATGGGCTCAAGCATAGGCCGGCGTTATGGGTGTAACGACTGATGCAGCTAGTTGGGATAGAAAGATATCCTGCAATACGTTTCAATACCATATTTGACCACGCACAAACACTTTTTTTTCTCAACGTCCGGTGGCTTTGAGGCGTCTCCCTGCGAGACTACACATCTTTTCTTCCTTTCTGTCGGAGTCAGAATGGGAGGCGGAGCGGAGTGGGATGAGACGGGCAGTGTCCGAATGGTGGCTGACGTTGTCGTCGTTCTACTTATACGTGCGGGCTGGCATTGGCCGCCTCCTCCTGTTGCTGCGGAGTAGAGGTCCGTAGTCGGCAGGTCGGGTCGTACAGGACGTGGTGTGACCGAATGCTGCCTTTGCGAGTCGCCGAGGTGTGGTCGAGTCTTGGCAGGCACAGCGACATCTCAGTGGAAGGTCACAAATCAAATTGCCCTGAGGTGGCATTCAGTCTGCACCCAACAAGACACGGTGGGAGAACAATAGGAAAAGCAAGCATGCTGCGAACGCACACCGCAGTTTGGCCGCAGGCGATGAACATGCCGCATGAAAAGACCAGACGGAGTGTCGGAGTACGTCTTCATTACATGAGCCTTGTCCCTGAAGTTTGATGTCAAAGCTGGAGGACGATGTTTACCTAATATGCTGAGGATAGCCAGTTGACACGAACAAATTAGTTTCTCTACTTGAACCGTAAAAACTAAGGACGATTTCGAGTCGTGGAGCTGTCAATGTCTTGGGGAGGAAGTTGCCACTGCTGCCGTTTGGGGGAGTTGCACAGGGAAGCTTGGGCCCGCGGTTCAGATTTAGCGTTGAGACTGGTTGGTCCTCGAGGTATTGGGTGGGGCTAGCTGTGTGCCGTCGTTGGCTAGTGTCGTTGCCGCCCACCGCCTTACCGGCTTCCACCCGTACGGATGCCCTGCAGCGAGGCGAGATGGATCCCAGCGTGGGGGGAGACCACTGAAAAGCAACGCGCGATAGCGTCATCCGGATATCGCTGGAGAAGGAGACCAGAACTTGGAATTGAATCGTCCCCTTTCGAAATCTTGCTCATCTCGGGCAAAATCCCCTCACTCCTCGAGGAAAATAACTGTAGAGATCGCGCCGCTTGCACATCACTCTGACATTGCCGGAAAGTTCAGACAAACCAACGAAACGGGACCTGGATGCTGAAAACGTACTTGCGCACCTTGCTGCACCTACCTGACAGTACCTTGCCTTGGCTCTACCACCTTCACACCACCCGCTCACTTTAAGGCGGCAGGCACCCTTCCCCTTGCCCTGTTCGCTGTCAGCCGTAGGAAGCTTTTGCCAACTTTACAGCCCGAGCCCGTCAAGAGAGAGAGAGACAGCTTGGTTGGTTTCGAGACAGCATCGACCCCCCATCCCACGCCGCCCCTTGTCTCTTTCCTTCCCCAATCCGTGGCCTCGTGACGCCTGCTCTCACACACCCCAATCTCCCCCCATTTCTCTCACCATCCGACAACGCAGCCCCGACGAGACGCAGCAAAGAGTATTATTATTCCTGTCCTAAGCATATCCTGAAGATTCACCTCCGGCCGGTGACAGCATCCTTCCGCCCACCGGCCGCACCTTCATTCCCTCTTACCGCCAATTGATCATCTCGAGCGCACCCCGCGTTTGTTATCTATCTATCGCCGCAGGCCTTCCCCGCCGAGAGCAATTCCGACCATGTCTTCCCCAGCCCAACGCCGCCATCGCGGCTCGACCACCGACGCCGGTGTCTTCGACGATGCCAAAACCTACTACACCTCTGACGACCGTCACAACAACCGTGCCGGCCCTCGAACTCGAACCTACTCCCAGGTACGACCCCAGTTCCGCCGACATCCTTGACCGCCTATGTTCCGTGACGGTTGCTCCTGCAAGGATGAGCTAACTCGTGTACAGAACAGCTTGTTCAAGCAATTCGAGCGTATTGGACTGCGTGAACCCTTCCGCCGCGGCAGCCATGGCAAGTTTGACCTCGCGCCAGCCAGAACGCACTTCTGGGGCCCATTGGCTGACTGTGAATATTACAGACGAAGCTTCCATTTCCAGCGGTCGAAAGTTCCTCATCAATGTCGACGAGACCCTGGAGAGCTTGCAAGCCCAGGAAGACACCGATGGAAATATGCAGATCACCATTGAGGACAACGGCCCAAAGGTATACGAATATCTTCTCTCCACGTCAGGCCACTGAAGCTTACGTATCCACACAGGTACTTGCGCTGAGAACTGCCGCCTCTGCCGGCCACAACCGATTCGATGTCCGAGGAACATACATGCTCTCCAACTTGTTGCAGGAGCTTTCACTCGCCAAGGAGTATGGACGCAAGCAAATCATCCTCGACGAGGGACGACTGAACGAGAACCCCGTGAACCGCTTGTCTCGTCTCATCCGCGACCACTTCTGGGACGGTCTGACCAGACGAATCGATGCTTCGAGTGTGGAAATCGCGGCCAAGGATCCCAAAGACTGGACGGACGACCCTCGCCCGCGCATTTATGTTCCTGTGGGAGCGCCGGAGCAATTCGAGTTTTACACCAAGGTCGCCAAGGAGAGACCGGAGATCCGCCTGGATGTTCAGCTACTTCCCGAGGTTATCACCCCGGAGCTGGTCCGCGACATGAATGCTAAGCCCGGTCTCCTTTGCGTCGAGATGGAAAAGATCAAGGATCCTGTGACAGGCGAGGACACGCTCAGGGGCTTGCCTTTCGTCGTGCCCGGAGGACGCTTCAACGAGCTGTACGGCTGGGACAGTTACATGGAGTCCCTGGGACTCCTGGTTAACGACAAGGTCCATCTCGCCAAGTCAATGGTGCAAAACTTCTGCTTTTCCATCCGTCACTACGGTAAGATTCTGAACGCCACTCGCTCCTACTATCTCTGCCGTTCTCAACCTCCATTCCTTACCGACATGGCTCTCCGTGTCTACGAGAAGATCAAGCATGAGCCTGATGCCAAAGAGTTCCTGCGTACATCCATGCTGGCCGCCATCAAGGAGTACCACAGTGTCTGGGTTTCTGAGCCGCGCCTGGACCCCGTCACTGGCCTTTCTCGGTACCGACCCGAGGGATTGGGAGTGCCTCCCGAGACGGAAGCTGGTCACTTCGTTCACGTTCTCGAGCCGTATGCTGAGAAGTACGGCATGAGCTGGCAGGAGTTTGTGCAAGCCTACAACCACGGAAAGATTAAGGAGCCTGAGCTTGATGAATACTTCCTTCACGACAGAGCTGTCCGCGAGTCTGGCCACGACACATCGTACCGTCTCGAGAAGGTTTGCGCTAACCTCGCGACCATCGACCTGAACTCACTCCTGTTCAAGTATGAGACGGATATTGCGCGCACCATCCGCAATGTGTTCAACGATAAGCTCGTCATTCCCGCAGAGTTCGCTGTTGGTCCGCTCAAGGCTGGTGAGGTGGTTACGTCGGCCATTTGGGACCGCCGCGCAAAGCGCAGAAAGCTCGCCCTCGACAAGTACCTCTGGAACGAGGAGGAAGGCATGTACTTCGACTACGACACCGCTAAGAAGGAGCGGTGCACGTACGAAAGCTGCACGACTTTCTGGGCGCTGTGGGCAGGCGTTGCCTCGCCCAAGCAGGCAGCGGACATGGTGCAGAAAGCCCTCCCCAAGTTCGAGGCGATTGGCGGTCTCTTGTCGGGTACGCTGAAGTCTCGTGGTGAAGTCAGCTTGGAGAGACCTAACCGTCAATGGGACTACCCCTACGGCTGGGCTCCTCAGCAGATGCTCGCCTGGACCGGACTGGTGCGATACAGCTTCAATGAGGAGGCCGAGCGTCTGGCGTACAAGTGGCTGTTCATGATGACCAAGGCTTTCGTCGACTTCAACGGAGTCGTCGTTGAGAAGTACGACGTTACTCGCCCAATCGATCCCCACAGAGTGGACGCCGAGTACGGAAACCAGGGTCTGGATTTCAAGGGCGTTGCCAAGGAAGGGTGAGTCTTCGTGTCATTGCTATTCTTTGAGCAGGTTGTTAACTTTTGACAGGTTCGGATGGGTCAACGCCAGCTACGTTTACGGTCTGCAGATTGTAAACGCCCACATGCGTCGTGCCCTGGGCACGCTCACCCCGTACGATACCTTCATCAAGGCCATCGAGCAGAACAACGAGAAGTCCCTGGCAGAGCTGGCCTGAGTATGGCCAGAGTGCTAAGGGGGAGAGAGTGTGTTCTCTCGTGGACGCATTAGACTGGTACAAACGGTACAGCTTCCGGCGTAAATTCGTTCATATCGCATCGGTGGGCCAAGAGAGTTGTGCATCCAATTGCTATTCGATTTGTACCGCGGCATTCTGAGGATTGTATGTCGGTATTCGGAGTTGAAGAATGATTTGGCTACGCGTAGTGATGCCGTTGGATGATTGAATGAATGGCTGGGTGGCGGAGGGATCTGGAAGCTCATCAAAACAGGCTAGACTGGCTGCGAAGCCGAACTAGATATCCGCCCAATGCGATCAATCCTGGATAAACTGACATGGTATTCTCGAAGAAGATGGGATGAAATGAGGGGAAATAGGGAGCTCAGCACGTGTAGATCGGGCAACTTCCGTGAGCTTGCTGTCCTTTGGAGCATATTGAAGCTGGTGGTTGGCAACATGGCAGGGTGGCTTGAGCCGTTCGCCAGGGTACATGTGACTGACATGAGGACATTCAGAGCATGGACGTAGGGTGATTCCGGGTTGTCCTCGTTCGAACGGCTAGACTCGTCGGAACACAGTGTGAGAGGGCCGAGGCATCTTTCAAAGGTTGGAGTCGCAAGGTTGGGGAAGGTGTGACGCACGCCACGAAGCGTGATCGGCTTCGGGAGCGCCAGTGCCAATCGCGACGACTCAGAGCAATTCTTCACATGCTAGACAACCGCTACACTACTCCGCAAGATTTTGGGGCAGGACTCGGCCACGCTGGTTAGACATGGCTTTATTTTATTCCATTTCATCTGGTCAGGAGCAGTTTGCCTGGATTGCAATCCACGAGCATGGAGAAAACGTTTCCTCAAGCATGTCACACAGTTGAATGGGAAATCCGGGGCGGTCTGAACCATCGGACACGGGTGAAGATGGGGCTGCATCATCGGAATCGGCAGACGTCAACGTTTGCTTGCGGTTGCAGAATTATTTCCCATGGTCCGGGGACGGGTACAGTCACAGCTGTCGGGTCAGTTCCTGGAGGATGAACCATTAGCAGGTGAAGAGGTAGCTGGCATTGCATGAGGTGCTGCTGCTGTCTGTTCACCCCCAGTCTTTCCCCCAGGTAGGTACCGGAGGCATGGCGGGGCACGGCGGGGGACATGCAAGGAGCTTCGGCAACTCGGCCAATGACGGCAATGAGGAAGTAGCTGAGTTTCGCCCCATCCGTCCCCTTTGAGCCGAATCCAGACGTCACCCCTTTCTCCCATACCTACGCATACGAGTACATACACCACACTGACACTGGCGCGCCTTACTCACCTCACCTTACCTGGTGACTGCGCCTGGCATGTCACCACTTGCTGTGGAAAAGGTAGATAGGTACATACGCCAAACACGCCAGTAGGCCAAGCATTCCCCCACGGCGTCAGTTGTCTCTAGTCTGCGGGAAGGCAAGAAGAGCATGCAGATATGTACAAGGTACTTTCGGCTGGATTCCGTCCTCGTCTATTTTCAGTTCCGAGGTCTGTTTTACCACACGGTCCTGCCTCCCGGCCAAGGAAAGCTATCGATACATGCTATGCTCGAAGCTACCGGACCTGAGTCGTTCTCACCTCCTCTCACACTGTCCAGCTCCTGGCCTGGGCCTAGGTAAGAGGTACCTTCCTCGAAACAGATGTAAGACGATTGGGCCAGGAACGCCTTTTGGCCGAAGACTGCCGATGGGCGGTCATGGCAAGCTAGTGCTGCTTCTTTATTGTTATTGCCTTACCTTTGGCTTGTGACTCTTACAGGATTGACTTTTTTTCATTTCTTTCCCATCTTCTCCAAGTTTTCTTCTCTCTTCTTGAACCCGTCTGCCATTGATTGAGTTGTGAATAGCATCATTAGTCTGGTGACACTCGTCTAGTTCCACGTATCTTGCTACTTGCGACTTTACTGAACTGCCACTCGTCTTATTTCATACCGCGCCGAGCATCTCTAGCTGCTCCTTCTCGGAATACCTTCGTCTACTATACAAAACTCAAATTGCCCATCATGGCTGCCAACAACATGGTTAACCCCGCCGTGGACCCCGACCGCGAAGACGAGCTCTTCCTCAAGGAGGTCGAGGAGGTCAAGCGCTGGTGGAGCGAGCCCCGTTGGAGATTCACGAAGCGTCCCTTTACCGCTGAGCAGATCGTTACCAAGAGAGGACACCTGAAGGTCGACTACCCGAGCAACGCGCAATCAAAGAAGCTATTCGACATCCTCGAGAACCGCTTTAAGACAAAGGACGCCAGCTACACGTACGGTTGCTTGGAGCCCACAATGGTCACCCAAATGGCCAAGTACCTCGACACTGTTTACGTCTCCGGCTGGCAATCATCGTCAACCGCCTCCGCCTCTGACGAGCCTGGCCCGGATCTGGCTGACTACCCCTACGTGAGTGTCGACTTGCGTCGTCCAAATAAGGAGTGCCTTGCTTACCCGTCGTGCAGACTACCGTGCCCAACAAGGTTGCCCACCTGTTCATGGCGCAGCTCTTCCACGACAGGAAACAGCGTCAAGAGCGCCTCAGCGTTCCGAAGGAGGCCCGAGCCAAGCTCGCCAACATTGACTACCTCAGACCCATCATCGCCGACGCCGACACCGGTCACGGCGGTCTGACCGCTGTGATGAAGCTCACCAAGCTCTTTGTCGAGAAGGGTGCTGCTGGTATTCACATTGAGGATCAGGCCCCTGGCACTAAGAAGTGCGGCCACATGGCCGGCAAGGTCCTTGTCCCCATCAGCGAGCACATCAACCGCCTCGTTGCCATCCGCGCGCAGGCCGACATCATGGGCTCCAACCTGGTCGCTGTCGCCCGAACTGACGCCGAGGCCGCTACCCTGATCTCCACCAACATTGACCCCAGAGACCATGCCTTCATTCTCGGCTCCACGAACCCCAACCTTCAGTCCTTGAACGACCTCATGTTCGCAGCAGAAAAGGCGGGCAAGCTCGGCGACGAGCTTCAGTCCATTGAGGATGCCTGGCTGAAGCAGGCGAACCTCAAGCGCTTCGACGAGGCCGTGGTCGACGCCATCAAGGCCAGCCCCAGCCCGAACAAGGAGAACATGATCAAGCAGTACACTACTGCCGCCAAGGGTAAGAGCAACACTGAGGCCCGCGCCATTGCCAAGGGCGTCGTTGGCAGTGATGTCTTCTTCGACTGGGATGCGCCCCGTACGCGCGAGGGCTACTACCGCCTTAAGGGCGGATGCGACTGCGCCATCAACCGTGCCATCGCCTACGCTCCTTACTGCGACGCAATCTGGATGGAGAGCAAGCTTCCCGACTTCAAGCAGGCGCAAGAGTTTGCTCAGGGTGTCCACGCCGTTTGGCCCGAGCAAAAGTGAGTTCAACCTTACCCCGTAGTGATATCAAAACTAATTAGTGCCTTTTTCAGGCTCGCTTACAACCTGTCGCCCTCTTTCAACTGGAAGACGGCAATGCCCCGCGCCGAGCAGGAGACTTACATCCGCCGCCTGGCGTCCCTCGGCTACTGCTGGCAATTCATCACCCTCGCCGGCTTGCACACGACCGCGCTCATCAGCGACAAGTTCGCCAAGGCCTACAGCAAGCAGGGCATGCGTGCCTACGGAGAGCTTGTCCAAGAACCCGAGATGGAAGGAGGCGTCGATGTGGTCAAGCACCAGAAGTGGAGTGGTGCGACATACGTCGACGAGCTTCAAAAAATGGTCACCGGTGGCATCAGCAGTACCGCTGCCATGGGTAAGGGTGTGACTGAGGATCAGTTCCACTAGATCGGACTACAGCGTTTGAGAATTATCGTCGCACGCATTGGATAAGGACAGTATTCCGTAGGCTGTACGTTGGATATGTATCTAAGCAGTTTGGGACAGGGCCGGTAGCATGTCATTGACTTGATTCTGTTCACACATCCACTGCCACTAACGCAGAGACGAACGCGAAGGTGACATTGTGATTGCCGAGGCATCTCCGATATGCCCCGTTGGCTCTGATCACACGTAGCTCCACAGCTCCGGCTCCGGGCTTACGGAGGCCAGGCCGGGTGCGCCCGGATGGATCCACAATGATGTTCGTCTGTTTCCAGGGTTGGCAATTTTGACATCCCGGCCGGGTCCACATGCTTGGAGGTTCAACACCTCCGTGAGTGCGCCTGACACATCAGCGCCGTTGTGTTTGTTCTGCTCTGGACGAGAAGTTGAATCAAAGTTACGAATCCGATTCGCTCCCTGATAGGTTTGGAGCGCTCCGTATCTAAAGCCCGGAATCATGAGAAGACACCACCACTCGTTCGGGATTCGTCGATGTCTGCTCGCAAAGTCACTCGCACTTGTCTATTCATAAGCGAATCCGAACCTGTAGTTGCTCAAAGTCGAAGAGCGAATATTCACGTGGCAGGTTCATCTATGAGCTGACCCAGTTTGACAAATTACTTGCTTTGAACATCAGAGATGGCAAGCCTCCTCGCTGCAAAATTGGCGCAATGAGGCCGCTAGTGGTGGCAGTAAGCCACATGGCATAGGAGGCGGGGGCGGAGGAAGTGCCGTGGTACTGGTAGCAGAACGGATCGTGGTATTTGGCAGATATAGCTGAGGAAAAGCCGATGATTGGCTCAGGTAGATGCCATGCTTCGAGATGGCTTTCACGTTCCTCCAGTCTTGACAGGGGGAAAATAGATCGTCTGCGGGATGAGCACCTGGGTTCAGCTTCTTCAGGTTGTGTATGCGGATTACGAATTGCTGATGGGCACACCATGGCATTCTTTTCCGAAGAGGGGTGTCGCGTGCCGTTGTTACCCTGGGCAATCTCTGGTGTCGGTTAGGTGTTGAAGGGAGGCAGGTTGCCATTTGGGCCAGTCCAGGCTCTTTTCTTTTCTATGCTTGACGGCCGCTGAAACCGAATTGATCAGGTTGCGGCAATCACAGAAGACGTGACCTAAGGACTTTGGCTGGCACTATGTACGCTAGTGAGACGCGCACAGCGGGCTGTCACCCCACCCGCCACCTGCCGTTCAGTGTACCTTAGGGCACCTACCTGAGGACGGGCATTGTAAGACAGCCCGCAAGAAGGGGAAGGCTCTTATGTCAGGTCTACCTCGGTCCTCTGCAACCTGCCCATAATGGATCAAGTACCCGGGGTCGACGACTAGCCTGACATGCCAGCCAAACACGAGACCTCAGAGACCGGGCAACATCCGGTGCAAAAGTGGCATTCTATTCGCTCTTTGGCCAGAGACAGGTAGGTAGGCACAAGCACTATTCATCCAATCTGGTGTCGCACAACGCTGCAATCCAAGCCAGCAGGCTCCCAGCTCAACCAGTGACAGCGGCTCACAACCCCTCACTTGTCCAATGTCGGACGAGCCTCCGGGCAGGTCCTGCAGCAAATAGCACTGCTAAGTACCCGTGGTGGTGTTAAGTACGTTGTGCTCAAGGGCAGACAGCGAGGCCCATTGCGGTCTGGGCCATGGGCCAATCCCAACTTGCAGGGTTGCCGGGCCTCCACCAAAACACCCCCAAGCATTCAAGCACTTCCCATCCGCCGCGCTTCTCCTGGTGCTGGCGCCACACCACACGGCCTTGCCCTGCATCGTGGGGGAGGATCGAGATTCGGATCTCAGCTCAACATCAAGTCAATTACTTATCAACCGAGCAAGGTTCCATTCTGCCAACCCGACCTTCCGCCCGGCCAGGTCCCAAACCAAAACCGCATGTCCTACGCCTAGACCATCACCATCGCCAAACCCGTACGTACTGCTGCGCGCTTGCGTGGACCGCTTGGGAGCTCCCTGCTGCCGCTGCTGCCGCCCATCGCAGTCACCGGCCACGCTTCTCCGGGCCATTCTCACCTTTCACCTCACTCACGCCTTTCGTGCCGTCCCTCACACATCGCACCTTTGGTCCGCGTCTGCCACCTGCGCCTAGCAACGCTTTTTAGAGCGGCTGGCCCGTCAGAGTCACTCGACGAAGCTGCCATCAGTTGCAGTTGACAGATACCCACGTCCACCATGGCATCGTCACCAGGTGGGATCGTTCCGGCCCAGCTGGGCTTCCTCGCCATCTTTAACCCGTCCTTGGGGAACACGGACGACACTCTTGACGACCAAATAGTATATTACGCCTCCGTGAGCACTCAGAGGCAGAAACGCCGCCATCGATCTCGTAGCAAACCCACTGAGAACATCTCTCAAGAGGAACGCAATGAGCGACTTCGTCAGATCGGCCTCGCCCAGGGCATGGTAGAATTCAGCAAGAGCTTTTCTGGCGGCCAGCCCGTCGATTCTATAGACACGGAGAAATCTCGCGTCGTCCTCCATGAGCTGGAGTCAGGTTGGTGGATTCTTGCTGTACGCCTGAGCCGAATTGCATCTGCCTTCACATTCTGATGTCTCGCAGTCCATCGATCTAACCCGCATCCCTCTGCCGCCTAAGCTGCAGCTGGGCAAGACCAACGAAACTCCAGAAGAGGTGGTCGAGTATTCATCTAAGGAGATTAAGCCCGCTACTCTCCTGTTGCAAGACCTGCTGCGCGCTCATTCCACCTTCCTGCTACACCATGGAACCTCGCTCAGCGCTCTGTTTGTGCGTTCTCGTAGACCCAGGTTTCTCAGTCTCCTTGGCCGATACTGGGACCTTTTCTTGTCAACTTGGAATGTAATGCTGCAGGGTAACCCGGCACGCACAATCTTCGCCGGCATCAACGTTGCCGCATCCGGCGAACTAGGCATTGGCGTTGGCGAAGAGGAGCGGGGGAGCGGAGAGCGGGAGGTGCTTGAAGGTCTCGTTGGGAGAATAGATGGCCTCGTCGACCTCGTAGTCTCCAAGTTTGGGTCTATTGACGCCGACGGTGAAGCCAAAGATGGCAAGGACCCAAAAAGCTCGTGGTTGGGTACTGGGCAAGACCCCGGCCCCGAGGACGGCGCCATCTTCCTGGGGACGGGCGCGTTGTCTCGGAAATCCGTGCGGGACGTGGCGCATTGGATGGAGGATCTTTACACCTGGGGTGAAAATGCATACGGCGTCATTGATAGTCCGACAGCTTTTCGTCGCTCTCGAAGGACGAAACAACCATCGGTATCGCAAACGACAGAAACGAAGGCTCCTCCAGCTGCAGCTACAGCAGCGCCCGCGCTCGCGCGGCCAGCCGCCCGTCCGAATACCACCCGGGCAGACTCCGGCTCCGGGTCTGGGGGAAGCTCAAGGTCTACGACGACGCTTGCAGAAAGGCGAGGTCAGGAAATAGGTACCGTGGAGGAGGCCAAACGACCCGAATCTAGCAAAGACGAGGCACCTGCGCCGCTGCAGGAGGAAGGTGACGGGCATCTGGACAAGCTGATGACGGTCATGAAGCTTGGCTACGGCACGTACTGGTCCATCGGCAAGTCTGACGCTTCCTCGTCCGCGGCTAAGGACGAACTTTCCGCCCTCGCAGCACACCAGACTGGGGAGACTTCCAAAAACCCCTTCGGCAAAGCACCGAAACCCAAGGTCATGGACGACGACGCCGGCCACTTTCTTATTGGGTTGATGGGCGACGTTGAGGGCAGCGGCGAAAGTGATGAAAATGAGCGGGGCACTGGGGCAGAGAATCCGGATACCGTCGAGTCAAATTCCCGTACAATGCTTCGCACCGTCCACATTGAGCTCGAGAAGACAGGGAAGGATCAGACGGAGGCGGCCTTTACTAAGGACCTCGGAAGCCTCACGAACGAAATCACGCCTCTCGGTGCCAACGCTGTGAACAGCAACCCGCTGTTTGGAAACCAGGACTCTAACAAGGCGAGCAAGCTGCGTGTCATTGTTTACATCAACAAGCCCTTTATCTTCACCTTCCTGTTTGAGCTGAGGACCGACTCGTTGGCTTTGAACTCGTTCTATAGATCCCTGCACCACCAGCTCCTGCCCCTTCGCAAGCCTCTTCTGTCGTCGATCCAATATCGACCCGAACGGCCGAATATCGGCTCTGCGACGGGCAGTATCTACGACCTTGTGTGGGACGCGCAGGCCATGACGGTGCACTCATCGATACCCAACATCCCCGACCACACTCAGATGTCCAACCCGAACGCGCAACCGGCTTGGTCGCGCGTTGAGGCTATGAACACGCACATGCAGCTGCTGAATATTTTCAACATTACACGGACCGAAATCAACGAGCTCGAGCGGACTTGCAAGACGAACCGTGGGTGGTGGGTGGTTTGGTCACGCATTCTCGAACGCCCGGCAGCCGCCGAATCGACATCAGAGGTCGACGAGGGGCAGCAAGGCCAACAAGTGCTAGAGACTGACGATTCCTCGCCAACGAGCGGATCTGGCTCAGACACGCCGGTGCCCACGAAGGCCTCGCCGGCACCTCCCAAGGTCAGCAAAGAGATCTTCTTGATCCGCAGAGCCAGCGACCATGCTGGCTACCGTGGCGTGAGCTCGTCCTTCGTTGAGGGCGGAACGGGGTGGGGGGACGGCGCGGGCCGTCTCGCTTCGGGGATTGGCATCGATACCCGCAAGTATATCGAAGGTTTGTTGAACTTTAGCCGGTAGATCTCCCAACTGCGAGGGGAAAGTAAAGGATAGGTACGAATGAGAGGACGGCAAAGTAGATGGCAGCACAGAGAAGAGTCACTCGGTCATTGGTCTCATTGCAGACACTGTAGATATCGTGGGATTTTCCTTTGTTAATCCTGTTTTCGTTGTGCCTAGTGATGCAAATCCGTTTGTCTCTTCCTGCAAGCTCTGAAAAGACCCAATGCCAGTCAATCGTATCTTTTTGACCTCCTGAAAAGACCCAATTGCCGTGATTTTGTCCTTTCCTGTAATTCCCTCATGAAAAGCCAATGCCAATGATTGATCCTCTTCTCCAAACATGTATTCCAACAGTCCGTCATATCCTCGTGTCATCATGACGCATCCAGTTTTTCGATATGATCCATTTTCCTCCACCCGAAAGCGCCAGTCCTAGTTGTAGCATCAAGCTGAAGTGGTTAGTATGGGTAAAAGTCCGCAACTTCAAGCTAGCGAAGTCCAGGTGGCCACTCCCGCAGTGGTGTATAGCAAAAGTCCACGACGATGACGCCATGGCTACTTTATTGGCGTCCCGCGTCAGCGGTCCGCACGTGGCACGCCGATTAATCGTGCTTCGCCAACCTTGTTGGACGACCGGCCTAGCCAAATATGATCTTGGCCAGTAGGGCGTCGTAGTCTTCTTTAGGGAGGTACCACGGGGCCTTCACGCCCGTCCGAAGGAGCCTCCGGCGCCGATTCTCCTCCGTGATCCTATTGTTTACTCGCTCTACCTGTGGGTCAGTTGCAGAGTTCTCAAAGATCTGACCCTGGTACTCGAACTGGCGCCAAATGTTGTGGAAGCTGACGTCGATGCCACAGTCCATCAGATACGCCACTGGGCGTGATGCGACCATTGGGGTCATGGGGTGTGAAAGGAATATCCGTGGACAGGGCGGCTCCAGAATGGAGCAAGTCGTGGGAATATCCAAAGTTAGTCGTCGAAGCTTGAAAAGAGTGGTGTTATAACAGTCTGCCAAAGCACTGACAACCCGCAACTCGTCATCGTAGTCAATCGCCATTCGAATCGGGGGGTTTGAATGCCATCTGCACCCGATCGTCAAGTCTTGGGCGTTAGGGGGAAAGCGATTGCAAAGGTCGAGCACGTCGTTCTCATTGATAAAATCGCAGAGTCCGAACAGGCCTGTAAAGTCAACGACGAGAGTCTTCACATTGGTGAGATAAGGAAGGCAGTCAAGTCTCCGCCTCTGACCAGCGAAGCGTTCCGGGTATGATGGCAAGTAGTTTCCAGGTTTAGCGGCGACAAGCTCCAGGTGACGCAAGCTACCAGAGAGACCTCGGAGGGCCTGGTTCAGGTCTTTACCTTGAGGAAGACGTCGGAACTGGTGAGGGTGGGTGTTCCTTGAGAAGTATGCGGTGAGCACCTGCAGGTTAGCACACGCCAGCAGAAGGCCGACTAGCTCTGGCTCTTGGATGCAAGTCAGGTGCAGGACAATCTTCTTCATCCGGGGCATGTCGCTGTAATCCGGCGGACTCACGTCATCCCTGTGTTTGTCGATAGGCCTCCAGCACCAAGGCGCGTCGGAAAGAAGCTCGAAGATCTCCAGGTTGGGCAGCTGAGAAAGGTAAGTAGGGATGTTGCAAGAAAAATGATGGCGATGAGCTTCAGGCAACGAGTCTCCGGCGATGTCAGAATCAGTGTCAGTGAAGTCGTGACGGAGTCGAAGGGTGCGCACGCAGCTAAACGGCGAGTCGAAGGAAAGGGGTTGGAGCGTTAGGGGTGTCTTTCCCTCACATGCGATGTTGTGCAGCTTCAGTCCGTAAGATTCTGGTTGCGTGAGTGTTTTAGTGGAAGGAATCATCATATGAGTGTACTCCATTTGATGTCGCATCGTCCGTATCAGCAGCTCGAAGTACTTTTCGTTAGGAGAGGTGATCAAGAACTCAGCCACATTGGGTATAAGTGTGAGAACTATAGCCAGGTCTGTGAGGGTCCTGGTGTTGTACAGCTGACGCCAAACGCGGAAGTAAGGAACTCGTGGTCCTAGCTGGAACTCGCCGAGGAGGTAGAGGGCTCGGACATGATTTCCAAGGCCATGCTTGGCTGGACAGGTCAGGAGGCGAAGGAAGCGCCGAAGGTGATAGGGCTTCGCAAGAGCAACATTCTTGAAGAGAGCTGGCTCGGATGCTCGAGATATGCCTTTGGATGTTCGATAAAGAGAAACGAGGTCGGCTCGGGTCAACTGCCACTCTTCATACTGCGCTGCGCTGGTATGAATATCATAGGAGGTTTCGAAGGGTCTCATGACAACAGTCGGGGGGACGTTGGGCATGAGATAGGACATGATTTGGTCGAACAACTCGGGCGGAATGCCACCGAGACTTGCTCTGGGGTACTGGGCGGTGTCGTCTGCCATTGTGTCCACCAGGGTCTTGCTGCCCACAGCCTGCAGTCATGGTTAATAATCCGGGCGCAAATGACAGGTGCAGGACTCCTGCAGTGTACTTACTGTATCTTCACTTGCAACCACTTCGAGATATTTGAAGGGTTTCAGCTCGCTGCTCGCTGAGGAAGCGATGGGATTGGTGTGTCGCTGCCTCTTTGTAGCTTTCTTTGAGGGCGCAGCCAAAATCTACCCGCCTGCCTCAATGAATCGCGACTGTGAAGTCTGTTTTTGCACGCGTCAGTTTGATGTCGACAAATTCGCAGGCGCGGGTATGCTGGCTCACGTTGTTTCACGATAACCTCCGCGCTCAAGGTTTGATAGGGTGAGGGCGATCGTGACTGGGGTGCAGGTGGGTGTTTCCTCCAGGGTTGCTGGGCCAGATTGTGTTTGTGGCAGCGAATCGCCGGGAGGGTTGGGATTTGCTGCAGGGGAAGGAGGGGAAATTCGGGCTGATCAACCCAGCAGGAAGGGCCAAGGCGGGGCAAAGAAGGCAAGAAGAGGGCCACACAGGGCCAAGAAGATGGAGGGGGACTGAGAGGCTCTTCACCTGCCAACCAGCATCACCCCACCACGCAGGGAACTTGGACAGGGCCCAAAAGCCGCAGCAGGGTCAGAAAAAAGCGATTGAGAAAATAAAGATAAAAAAAAACCTTTGGATGAGGTCCCCGCGGAGAGAAGAACCCTGCAGCTGCAAACAGTGCCACAACCGGACTGGATCTTGAACTCTCGGCCACGTCGGGAGAGGCGCCAGCAGACACGCGCCACTGGTCTTTGGACTTTATTTTTCTCGGATCTCAAAGTGTCGTGGAGGGTTGCGTTTCAGAGCGACATCTGGCAGTCAGATGAGAGTCAATGAGGAGATGAATGACGGACGCGGACAGGCGAGTCATCTGTTGGGCTGAACGCGGTCTTGTCCAAGCTCCTTAGTGGCAGCTTTGGCGGCTTCTGGGACCCTTGGATGATGCCATTGGACTCTTAGGGCCTGCGGGAGCGCTCGGCCAGACGTGGACACGGTACGTACCCAAGATGGGCGCAGGGAATGCCGCCTGCGAGCTTGCGAGGCAAATAAAAAATAGAGAAGCGCGTTCTGAGCAGAGTTATTGGCTGGTGAGGTCATAGTTCCCGCAACTGCCGATCGCCATGGAAATCATCGAATTCTCACCCGTCACGCCTGCGCCTGTGCAGCTCCCGCGCGTCCACCGTCCATGTCAGGTCCCGGCCCTCCGTGCCCTCCCTAAGGTTCTCTTCCCATGTCGGGCGACTCTGCACCTCTGTCAGCCAGTGAAGTACATCCATGAGTGCTAGATCTGACTGGGAATTGGTGGTGTCCGGCTCTGGGAGGCAGTCCCCTCCTCGGCCGTCTCCTCGAGTCCATTCCATCCCGCCCTTGCCTTCCTTTCCCGTCCCTTCCCAGTTATTAAAGATACCCTTGCCTCCTGCCGCTTCCTTCCACCGCAACTCTACTCACCCGACAACCAGTCTGAACAACCCAGACAAGTCTTATTTGTTCCACGCCCACCCTGCCAGATCTTGCTCCACGTCTACTGACTTCTTGTCTTCCTCCACATCACACACAGACATAGTCAATGAACAATTGCTTGTTTTTGCAAATCATCCCGTGAGCACTCATCGTCAGACGCCAGTCACGCCACTACTCCCAGCTTCAAATTACACACGCATACAACCCTCGACGACAACGTCATTCTACATAACTCTAGTAGCTCTTGCTACTAGCACCCAACTCACCAGTAACCCATCGACCCCGATCATCCAAGTTACCGGACTCGGTCCAACACTTATCCAACATGATGGAATCAATCTTCAAGGTCGCCATTCGAGGCGTTCAGGTACTCTGGGTCCTGCTCGTTACAGCATTGATCGGCAATGTCATCGCCCTGAACATTAATGGTGCCGGGTCTGCCATGGCTGCGATCAACTTCACAATGTTCGTTGCTGTCATCTGTTGGTTGGCCGCTCTTTACGGCCTGGCCACATCGTTCATCACCGGCATCGCCATTCCCCTGGTCATGTTGGCTCTCGACGGTGCGGCCTTGCTCTTCACCTTCATTGACAGCATTGTTTTGTCCGCCAAACTGCGGGTCGTCAACTGCGGCACGCTCGACGGTCGCGACCACCCAAGCGACTATATCGTCTGGGGCTCCGCTGACGACGAGAAGCGCTGCCGCGAGATCCAAGCGAGCACTGTCTTCATGTGGTTTTTGTTCGCCAGCTTTTGTGCCGGAGCGTTTTTTACCTTCATGGACTTCCGTCGTGGCGGTGGTGGCTCTATTCGCAGCTCTCGGCCATCTATGGCCCAGGTTGGAGCCTAAAGCTTCGCCGACAACATACACCATACAAGATACACGCTTTTTAAAAACAACCACCCGACTTTTTGTTCTTTGGGTGCGGCCACTGGGTCAGACATGCGGCATTCACGACTGGTCCTTGAATAGCTGTTGGGTTCTGACGGCGTTGGCGGCATGCTGTTGTTTTTATGTTACCTTTCACGATGGCATATAGTAGTAATGAATGACCGGATATGGGTTATGGGATGACATGGATATATGGTTATGGATACGGCGGGGCCAAGTGCCACGGTGCTCTGGGAACAGCCGCAAGGCTGCTTAGCACCCTCTTGTGTAGCAGAATCACAATGATTGATACCAATGAATGCGAGTTTTCTTTCATCAGTTCCATGTGTAACGACGTGCAAGAGCGATGTTGTCAAGTAGGCCCTCGTGACAGGATGTGGCCCGCGGGGATGTAACTCTCGAGGGACTCCGCCCCTACGAGCAATTCATCAATGAACTTTGAAATCATTGAATTGCAAATCTTCATAGCGAGGTCTTGTGCCTTGCTTCTGTATGTGCCGCTTTGATCTATCACGGCGGGCCTCAACGCCATCCATATGTATACAACCGCCGCCTTGGGCCACAACACCAACTTCTGGACTCCGTAGCGTCTCTTGCGAAGTTACTTATCAAAACCACTATCATGCTCCTTATAAAGTAGCCGCAGCCTCAGCGACACCAGCAGCTTTGAAGGCGCCCTTGTTTGTCCACCGCACCTCGACGTTGTGCATCCATTCCATATATCTTGACCAACCTGTGCCAGCACGGTTAGCATCTGCGGGACCAGCGTCACGTTCTAGGGAAGCTCACTCCAGTACGCAAATTTGCGACCCAGGTACTTTCCGGCGAACGGCACGATGACCATGGTCAGCAGGAGCTGGATCTGCTCCAAGCTGCGCTCCCATTCCTCCTGCGCATCCGAGTCGTCTTCGGAGTCGAGCACACTACTAGATATTGACGGCAGCGAATCGATCTCGTCGAGGTCAGAGGAGGGCGAGATGTCGTCGTGGATGACGAAGGAATCGGTGGACTGCATCATGCCGGAGAGAGAGAGGTATGGCGGGCAGATAGGACGTCGGACGTTTGTTGGGCGCTCGGCTGTTGGAGCTTCGAGGCGGCAAGACGCGGTGGTGGCAGATAGGCCTATCGATGATTCGGGTTCAACGCCGATTGAGTCGCAGGGCAGGCTGGATCCTGCATGCGTGTCAAGGAGATCGAACACGAGACGATCTACCAGGTGGGCGCTTCGCGGGAGGTTGGATCAAGGGACCGCGATGCCTCCGATGATCAGTGCAGCTGTGGAGGTGCAGACGCCTGGAGCTCTCTGATCCCCCGTTCCCCAACCAGAAACGGCACCGGGACGGCCAGCAGCAGGTGTTGGCGATTTCGGTTTTTATTGGCTGGGGATGCTGTGAAGCGGGGCCGGCTGCGATTCCACGAGGTGCTGACGGAATAGCCTCAGGACTGAGAGGTACCGAATCATCAGTCACTGCTTCGGTTACGGTTGAGTCTTTCTACTTCGCTTCTTTTTATTGATTCAAATTTTCGCATTCGACTCATGGAGACGTCGATATTAATTTGCGTCAGAAGATAAGCATGCAGAGTCAATCTGTGCCAGATATGACTGAACATACGCTTGAGACCAGTGCCGTTACCGTACAAATTTCGCCGTCGAAACGGTCGGACACCAGACGTCAAGTGTGAGGTCACATGACCGTATGTACCGCTGAGTCACAGGCTGCAAAGGGTGAACGCGGACGGGCGCTGGGCACCGCAACAGCTGGCGGACACTGTGACTGGAGGGGGAGGAGGGGGGTTTGTCTCCCACTTTGGACCAGTGACCAGCACCCTCACGTCACCTTGAAATCCCGTCCACCTGCAGTCGAGGCAATTCTACTTTCCCTCTCACAAATTTCCATTACCGAACCATTTTCGAACGGCACAAACCAACTCGACGCCATATCCCAGGTCACCAGGTTCTTGTTTTGTCGACCCTTCCGACCATCAGCGCTTGTTCAACCACACCCCCCGGACCACTGTGCTAGAAGCATTTACCAAGGATACCTAACCGAGAACCCCGTTCAGTGAGACACAGGCCGCAATCATGGCGGACGTCGAAGTAAGTTTCCTCCGTTGCTTACCGTAACGCACTGCACCTCTCGTTAGCCCTCCCCTCCTACACCCTGCGCACGGCGCACTTCTGCCACTGCCCACCACCACCACCATTGGCCCCTCCACCAGAACTTATTCGTCTTTTACCCCACTGCCCAACCAGAGTCAGAGACGGTCTGGACAGACAGGACATTTTTCGTGACTCAAATTCGACGCCATAAAACCGATCATATCATCACCACCCAAGACGTTATTCCTCCCCGATTAATTCTCTGCTCATCTCCGCAATTTCTGCTCGTTCTCTTTGAAATCTAACAATCAATTTTTGCAGGCATCTCCTCTCCCCGAGCGCAAACAGCGTAAATCCGTCGCTTTCGATACCGAACAAATAGTAGTCGACGCCGACGGCTCAGTCACAATGGTCAACGCTACCGACGAACCCAAGGAGACAGCCCAGTCGCACACGCCTCGTACGCCGCCGCTTTCTGCAGCACTTGAATCTTTCAATACTGATGCCCCTTCTCAAGCCGGAGCCGAGGATGCGACCACCCCCGTCCCTGATGCCACCGAAGATGGTGGCCTCGACCTTACCATGAAGAAGAAGAAGAAGAAGAAGGTCGCCAAGGAGGGCGATGATGCCGAGGAGGCCCCCGCCGGCGAGGACGGTGGTCTGGACCTGACCCTGAAGAAGAAGAAGAAGAAGAAGGTTCCCAAGGAGGGCGAGGAGGACGACTTCGCCGCCAAGCTCAAGGCCTTGGACCTTGAGGGCAAGGAGGGCGAGGCTGGTGAGGCTCCTGCCGCTGGCGAGGCTGACGAGGGTGACATGGACGCCGGCACCGGCATCTGGCAGCACGACGAGACCAAGGCCCTCAGCTACAGCCTGCTGCTCAACCGCTTCTTCCACCAGCTGTCCCAGAAGAACCCCGACCACGCTTTGAGCGGCTCCAAGAGCTACAAGATTCCTCCCCCGCAGTGCATGCGTGAAGGCAACAAGAAGACCATCTTCGCCAACATTGCCGAGATCTGCAAGCGCATGAAGAGAACGGAGGAGCACGTGACCGCCTACCTGTTTGCTGAGTTGGGTACCAGTGGTTCCGTTGACGGAAGCAGACGTCTTGTTATCAAGGGTCGTTTCCAGCAGAAGCAGCTCGAGAACGTGTTGCGCAAGTACATCAGTGAGTTTGCCTCTTTTGTGCGTCTTACGCGGAAGCTGACCAACTTCCTCCACAGTCGAGTACGTCACCTGCAAGACCTGCAAATCTGCCGACACCGAGCTGTCCAAGGGAGAGAACCGTCTGTACTTCATTACCTGCAACTCTTGCGGTTCGAGACGTTCCGTTACTGCCATCAAGACCGGTTTCTCCGCCCAGGTCGGAAAGAGAAGAAAGATGCAGGGTTAAGCGAGTTCAGTCGTGGACAGCAAGAGTTGGAGAAATATTCTTCTACGCTATTTACGTCCTTTAGCGTACTCTTGGCTTTTAGATGTGATCATGCCAGCAGTGTGCGGTGCAGCCTCGAGGCTGCGACGCTCCGGGTAATCAATGAATGGATGGATGGCACCCATAGACAGTGGCGTTTTCTTTCCAAAAATTGGTACAAAAGTTGGGCATAATGTCAATCAGAATCGTTCTCAAAAGTCTTCCTGATGTGCGACACCCGTTTCTTGTGGGTCTGCCAAAAGTGACGCGTTCTGCAACGTGGATTGGTGATGTCTCTGTTGGACCTGCTCCATCGGTGCAGGTGGGAGTGGTAGTTGACTGAACCTCACATGTCCACTCGCGCGCCAGCCATCAACCAAACGTCAATCCTTCAACACATGACTCAACCGTCCACGCGGCCAACATCACAAAAGTCCCATTCATAGCATATTTAAACAGCAGAACTCGAGTCCCTTAATCTGAGCTCTATACCCTGAATCATCAAGCCTTATCATCACATTCAGACAGCAACTCCTCATCCGACACCATGACGGGCGCAACGCTGCGGGAGGGCCAGGCCGATCTCCCCTCGACTAAGAGCACCCGCTCATACTGGCACCGCGAGCCTTCCGAAGCGCTCCTGGGCCATCGCACGACTAAGAGCTTACCTCCGACCGCGGATGTGGTCGTCGTCGGCAGCGGTATCACGGGCGCTTTCGCCGCCAAAGAGCTGAAGGAGGGGAGTGGCGGGGCGGGTAGGAAGGTGATGTTGCTTGAGGCGAGGGAGGTCTGCTGGGGAGCTACTGGACGGGTGAGTCTTTCAATACTTTCTGTCTCGTATCACGAAGTGAAATGTGGGAAGTCGAAGTCTGGCAAGTGCTCAGCCAAGATTGATGGTGATGGGCTCCGATAGCTTATCTCGACCCCTCATCGTGTCATCTCACAACCACCTTCACGATAACGCCACCACTGACACCCCCCACCAGAACGGTGGCCACTGCCAGCCGGTAGTATATGGTCCCTCCACCGCCATAGCAGACTTTGAGCTGCAGACGTACAACTACCTCCGCGATCTCGTCACCGCCAACGCCATCCCCTGCGACTGGGTCTCCCTCCGCGGCGTCCATGCCCTTCTCACCGCGGACCTCGTCGCCAAGGCCGCCGACGCCATCGCTGTCCTCCCACCTCACCTCAAGAGCGCCGTACGCCTCGTCACTGATGCGGAAGAGCTGAAGACGCTACGGGTGCCAGGAGCCGCGGGCGCCGCCGTGCAGGAGAACGCGGCGAGTTGCTGGCCGTACAAACTTGTCGCATGGGCGTTTGAGGACCTCGTCTCGAAGTTTGGAGGAGGGCAGCAGCAGTCTGCAGGCGAGGGCGGATGGTTCAACCTGCAGACCAACACGCCCGTCACCCGTCTCCAACGCCTGGATGGCGCCGGTGACGACGGAGCGTCGTGGATCGTACACACAGAGCGCGGGCAGGTGGCCGCGAAGCAGGTCCTGCTGTGCTCCAACGCCTACACGAGCCGTCTACTCCCCGCCTTTTCGGACCTCATCGTGCCGGTGCGTGGCCAGGTCGCCGCGCTGCTGCCGGAACCGCGCGCCGAGATAGAGCGGAGCTACGTCTTCATGGCCAGCTCCTCGGGGTCGTCGCCGAACCAGGACGACTACCTCATCCAAAGGCCTTCCCCTGGTCTGGAGATGATCCTAGGGGGAGGAAGGGCGAACGGCACAGCCCGAGGAGTGGGTATCTCCGACGATGACGAGGTCGACCCGGTCGTTGCGTCGTATCTGCGGCGAGCGGGGGCCAAGAACATCGACCTCCGGGGCGACGGTAAGCAGCTGGAGGACCCGGAAGAGCTCAAGGCGAGTTACGAGTGGACGGGCATCATGGCCTTCTCGCGTGACGGGCGGCCGTGGGTCGGCGAGGTCCCGGCGGGTGATGTGCTCGGCGGCGGGGCCGGGCTGTGGATTTGTGCTGGGTACACCGGACACGGGATGCCCCAAGCCGCGCTCTGCGGGCGAGCTGTGGCCGGCATGATGGCCGGGGGGGCGGAGAACGGGATCCAAGTACCAGAGGACTTCATGGTCGGGGAGGAGAGGGCGCGGCGAGCCCAGGCTATGCCTAGCATCAAGGAGATGGACGACCTGGACATGTTCTTGCTGTAGGAGGCGCTGGTCGCGTCATTCTGGAGCACTCGGTTGTCTTGACGATGGGTGGTATCTCGTGTTTTTGATACGAGTGGAGGGTTTGAGTTCAGCTGGTGGCGAGAAAGAAATCAAACGACCCTAACCGAATCATATCCTTAGAGTCACGAAAGTTTAATAGAACCATCGGAATGAAATTGATCGCGAAGGCAGTTAGGGTGATATGACTATAGACCACCGAGGCCTCGATCATGTCTTGGAATTATAGATTGGGCCGAGACTCCTCCCTCCGAGGCCTCCTCCTCCACGCCTCCTCGACCCGGAGAGAGTGGAATGTTCCGCCCTCTCCTCAGCTGACACGATCGGATCGTTGCGGTGCGAGACATACAACATATGGAAATGGGCAAGGCAGTCTTTCGCTTTGCCCCTCCCCCAGAATGCCAGAAAGCCGGGCGCCGCGGCCGCCACGGTAACAGGTGGTGGTTCAGAATGTCTCTCGGGCCCGTCCAGCAGCTTATTACATTACCCTCTTTCTGAACGGTAACCGCCATCGCTGATTGGAATGTCGAGCTCGAGCCCGTGGGGGGAGGGGATTTCATAACCCCTCCATCGTCATTCTCATTATCGTTCCGCGTGCCGACGGCTCATTGCATGGGGTGGCCGCCTGCTACCGGCAAGTCTAGCGTTGATCACATTTTCCCAGAGGAGACTCGGCCGACTGGGACTGTGGCACGGAGAAAGGCATATTTTGAAGTCTCAACTTTTTGGTTTTTTGATATTTTTCTTCCTTCTTGGCAGTGGTTTGCCAATAACCCACATCCGGGGAAGGATGGGAAGCGCGAAAGCACACGCCCCTGTCCACACCCCTAATAGATATATACATTTGAATTGTAACTTCTATGAGCCGACCCGATGGTAAGAATGTCCACATAAACAGAAACACCAGATGTCCGCCCCCAAATTGCCAAACACCTCCCGTAAGCATGGGAGGAATTTCGCATCCGCAGGTATAGAGATATCGTCATCACGTCATTCAAGACCGGCGTGCCAGGTCTTGTTGTTTGCCCTTTTTGTTGATCCAATCCAGTTCCCGTGCTGTTGAACCAGGCGCCGTCCCTTTTGACTGACCAGGAAAAGGAGGGGTATATGTAACCAAATATTTGTTATTTGAGATTTGAATCAGAGAAAAAAAAAGATGACTGGCCCGAGGAAGTTTGAAGCCAATCATTTCTTGTGAATGAGGTGAACCTGATCGGTACGAAGCCCTCGCTAGGAGAGCGCACCCAAAAGAAGAGAAAGAACCCCTGACGGCCGTGCTGAGACTGGAATGGAAGAGAGGAATAAGCAAGCGTTTTGAACGTCAAGCTTAGTTGATGAACTTCCAGTCGACCGTACCGGCACCGACATCGAGGCTGTCGAAGATCTCGAGGAAGGCCTTCTCGCTGACATCGATGGCATCGTGAGAGCAGCCCATGCACTTGTCGCGAACGGTGGCGGTGGTGGTCTTGCCGTTGGCGGAGATCTGGATCTTCTTACCGCAGTAGGAGTTGCCGTTGGAAACCGAGCCCATCATGAGAACGGAGAGAGCAACAATGTTCTCGGTCTTGTCCTTGCCGCTGTCGTCCTCACCGCAAGCACCCAGGCCGATGGCGTAGTAGGTCAGCTTACCGCTGTAAGCAGAGCCACCACTGCTGCTGCTGCTGCCGCCGCTGCTGCTGCCGCCGCTGCTGCTGCTTCCGCTGGTGGCTTGGGCCTGGACCTGAGGAGTGCTGGTGGTGGCGACAACAGGAGCAACGTAGGCAGGGGTGGTAGGAACGATGACGGGAGCGATGTAGACAGAAGTGGTGGTCGGCTGAGGAGCGGGTTGAGGAGTCGGGGTCTGGGGAGCGGGAGCAGGGGTGGAGCTGCTGGACGAGACAACGGGAGCCTGCTGGATGGATTCCTCAACAACGGGTGCAGCGGCCTTGGTCGAGGTGGACAGCGTGGTGTAAGAGGGCGAGTTGCCGGGCTCGAAGAACTGGCCGGGCACGGAGGTGGTGGGAACGGCGGAGGGAGTGGCAGATGCCTCGGAGGAGGGGACCCAGGCGGTCTCGGTGGCATCAACCCACTCTGTCACGTAGGCGGTCTCGGTAACCCACTCAGTGACGAGAGCGCGCTTCTGGTGCTTGCCGTGGACATGGCGCTTCTTGTTTCCGTGCTGGTGGGGCTGGGCAACGGCGGCGGCAGCCAGGGCGGCGCAGAAGATGGCAGAGGTCTTCATGGTGGACTTGGTGTTTGGTGAGTTGTGATGTTGGTGTTTGGTGTTGTTGGTCAGAAGACTTATACGGTCTCTTGAGTGATGATCTTCCGTGAAGGATGAGCTGGAAGCGAAATGAATGCAATGGGCTGAGCCTCTCGATCAAGGAATGGCTTGCGGGAGCGTGTGAAGCTTGGCAGGTTCAAGGTTGACGGCAGGAAGCTCGGAGCACGCTTTGGTATGTACTGAGGTTCCTGGTAGGCTGGAAAGATGGGATGAAAGGAGTAGTTCACTGAACACTCTTTTGCTGACAGCTGGAGACCGGATGATAATGTTTGGACGAGTCCTCGAAACAGTCTGTGAAGGAATGAATTGGTTGGGTAGTTTGTTGGACTGAAGGTCGGTCGAGCACTGCTCAAGGGGTCCAAGGAAAGGAATGAATTGGTTTTGGTCGAACAAGAGGGAGCGTTGTTGGATGGAGAGGAAAGAGGAAAAAAAGAGAGAGATTCAGATGAGCGATCTGGGAAGCGGAGGCCAGCTGGGATTTGTATCCCAGAACACTTTCGTGGACCAAGCGAGGTAACAAACGATGGGAACACAACACGAAAGTGAGCCTGTTCGGGACTGGCGAGACTGGGTTAGGGGGCCAGGGGGCCAGGGGCGGAACGGGGGCCCGGGGGTGTGAGGTGAGCCTGTGAGGTCGAGTGGATGTGGTGTGGAGTGGAGGCCTGCAGGTGCTGAGCGTACTGAGAATGCTGACGGAGGGTGGAGGACAGACTCCATTGGCAGGTACCTCAGCTAGCACGGCAGTATGCGGGAGTACCTGATGATCCCTCGAGGCCTGTCTGGTCGTGTTGTGTTGTTTGGCTGGGCTGCAGGTTCCGGGGCGGTTGACTGCGCACTCTCTCTCGCTCGCTCACTGCCACCGCCTTAGCGGTAGTGACAACAGAATTCGCAAAAGCCCCGAGAGGAATAAAAAGCAAAAGCGGGGCCTTGTCATGGCGTGGAAACCAGGATTCTTGAGTGGTAACCGTCCCTGCAACCCCCCTGGACCAACTTGGAAAGGCAGACAAACTGCCTCGACGACCTCTCTCGTCACTGGACCGTTGGATGCTGGAGGTCCGAAAAAAGAACGTACCAACACGAAAGAAGCAAGTCCAGGGGGCGTGAACAACCCGTTGGATGGCACTAGCACGAGCCCGTTCGCTCCAGACTGGCATCGCTGGCACCAAGCACGCCACGAGATCAGGCAAGCAGACGAGGAGAGGATGCTCTCGGGGTTCGCATTTCTGGCATGGCCCATCTTGGCTCTCCAGGGCTTGAACGCCTCCGCTTATTAGGATGTTGGAGATGGGATGTTTGCCAGCCAGACCAACCCGAAACCGACTTGGGCTGAGGCAACCAGGGACGACAACCGCAACCCGAGTAAACATTAGGCAAATGGATGCCGAAACGCAACTTGACAGCCGTTTGGCACAAACCATTGAACCAGCAACGCGTACAGGGAGTCAGAGAAAGTATTGGTTGTTTGAAGTCGAGCCGCACATCCGTCGAGAATACAGAGTATTGGATATCGGGAAGTGGTGGATGGATCGGACTGGGGCAGCGTAGCGTATCCTGCCAACGTAAGAACGGCAATAAGAAGCCGGGGTCTGGAGAGCTTCCATCTCGCAATTGACTCGTTATGCTGGCCCATCACATGCGTAACCGCAAGGTCTGCGCATGCTCCGTAGTTGCCAATTGCCTTTGGATTTGCCGCTGCAGCGCGGTTGACGGCACGGCTCCAGGGCTGGAACTGGGCCGGGCTGCGCGTCTCTTTCCTCGTTCCCTCGTCCCATGTCCATGCCTTCTTGCCTTCGTCTCCCGGACTCCCGACTCATTCCAGGCTTGTCGTTGCCTGTCATAATGTCATCTTGTTTCTTCCCACCCATACTTGATGATTGGATGAACCGCCGGAGAGATGCTGGTGCTTGAAACACGCGGAAACTGGGAAGTGCGCTCCAGCTTTTTTTTCCCTCCTCCTCACCCAAGGCCCTGGCGGCCAGCCCAGCCCCAAGAGACCCAGCCCACCCAGGGGGTAGGTAGCACGTAGGTGGTCCAGGGTCCGAACACCGTTTCTCCCCTCCCCTCGCATCGTCTAGGAATCCTGGAAACAAAAGAATGACGATCATCCGGTGGCACCGGGGTGCCCAGGACGGGTACCTGCCTGCCAACCGCCATGCTTTGCGCACACACAGTACCTTCCCTTATTGTGAGGAGCCGTGCCGCGGGAGGCCTGCGCCTGCTGCGCCAGCATTCTGGCTCGGTGTTAGTTAATTGTCTCTCATGGAAGAAGGCGCAACCGTTGCCGCGCTGCGAGAAGGATCCCAGCAGATCGTGGTTAAGCATGTCGGCGCCATGGCGGCTGCAATGTGCGATGCAACATTGGACAGATGACGCACCAGGAGAAACGTGAGAAAAGAAACACTGGTCGACAACTTGGGATGTTACCTTACCGTGCCGCGCAGGAGAAGTCAGTGTCATTCAGAACTCAATGGTCAGTGTCGAGGGGACCTTTCAAGGGTGTTGGCACCAGGTCAGGTCCCCCGCTCACCTGTGCCGGACGCTAAGTAACGATTGCTCAACCCTGACCAAGGCACGGAAGGGGGAAAAACGAGAGCCAAAAACAAAATCAACCGGCGATGCAACGAAGGAAGCAGACTGGCAGCCCTCAAGCGACCAAGGCGAACGCCCGAGCTGGTCCAGACAACGGGCTTGGGCGACGGGTTCCTTGCAGATGTAAGGTACGCGCCAATCACAGCGACGCGTCGGTGGAAAGCCCCCGCCTGGCGCAACCCTCACAGCCCATTCTCCCCCTGTCCGGCTCTGATCCCGGATGATCAGGCAATTCAGGCAATGCCACATCACCGTCTCCCTTCTAAAAATTCGAATGGCTAGCCTCTGCGCTGCAGTTAATAGCTCCTTGTTCGTGCCTGCAAACCTACAGTGGTTTGGTGGACACCGCTGACACGCTGACACGTTGGGTGGGCGTCGTACCGCGGCGCCAACCACGCAGAGATTTTCCCGCATTGCATCTTCATTCGGCCACCCGCGGCCTGATGCTTGATTCGTTGATGGCTTGCAGCAGCTTGCAGTTGTGTGAAGGGGAAGGCAAAGAAAACCCCTCACCTGTTCGGTGACCGTTCTTGCTTCCTCACTCCTGAAACCTATTCTCGGGCTAGTCTTGACTTCGCTTTCCTTCGAGCCGTCGTCCGGCCTTTACTCACAGCTTTCTCGTCTACGTCTCTTGCTCGTAGTTGTGCTATAGTAAAGCCAACCGTCCCATCAAATGACCGTCCGGAGTTTGAAATCTGAACTCTGAACTCTGGGGACCAGATCTTGTACACTGTATGCCCACCGGCACAGTTTTCCACTACTCTTGGAGATCAAATGCGTGTTGGATCCAACGATATGTGGTGCTCTAAAAAGCTACTTTTGATTGACATGAGCCTCTATTTCTCTACTTTCTATTCGTCTATTATTGCGTCTCTTCCACGCCGTTGATGACAGGCGCTCTCTGCATCAACTGTCAGCTGACGCCGTGCAGCGACCTCTCAAGAGATGTACACGACACCGAGCAGTACACGACATCGCCCCGCCTTGGGCTGTGGGTTGGAATCCTCGAACGAGGCAAGCAAGGAGATAACAATCGTCTTTCATCTCGTCCTTTTCCCTGAGCCAACGGACAAACTCATGGATCTCCGCACACCTACTCTGGCGCGCAAGTGACACCGAAAGTTGTCAAGGTCAAGTAGCCTTTTGACTTCGAGTCATTGTTTGACATGGCGCACTGCGCAAGTCCCTGGGCCCGAGTCGAGGCTTTCAGATCCCGACTCCCGAGAGCTTTGCGAAACAGGCGCTTGATGCTGTCTTTCCCAACAAGAGAACGGTTTGCCAATGACAGGATGCCGGTCAATGCTCACTACTGTCGAGCACCGTTGGCAGTCGGCTTCTTGCTGGCGAAGGTGTACAGAAACAGCCCTTCTCTGCTGAATATGGCGCGATCATCATCCACGATTTCTGTCACTTGGAACGCCTTCTGTGCCTTCTTGAGAAACTGCATGTCGGCGCGTCTCCTCTTCTTGAAACAGAAGTAGATGGTCGCGTCGGGCTCCAGCGTCAGCAAATTTGTCAATGTCTCCAATAGAAGCGGGAAGGCGGGCTCAAAGTACACGCAATCGGCTGCGAGCATGACATTCGGCTTGAAGTCGACGACTTCTTGTGATAACGGCTCGCCCCTGTGTCGTTCATCAGTCATCCGTTCATCAGCCGGAGTGCATGCGCAGCCTGCTTGTGCTTGGACTTGTGCATTGCATTGCAGCGCAGTAGCAGAGTGAGCCGGGACAAGTTGTAAGTCTTTGGCTTCATAACTCTTTGGTGTGCTGCTGGTTCCCGCGCACGCGCAACTCCTCAGCGCTGGCAGACACCACTCACTTGTCCCAAGTCTGGGGCTGATGGTCTGGGGGCAGGATGCGCACGGCTGGAATCGGAGGTAAATGGAAATTACTTACCAATTCAGGATCATGGGCTTAACCTTGCCATCAAGACCATTGAGCTTGGTGTTCCTGCCCATGAGCTCGAACATCTCGTCTTGGTCTGTGAGGTACAGCGGCGTTTGCTGCAGGTCACAACCTAGAGCAACAGCCAAACCGACGAGTCCGCCGCCGGCACCTAGCTCTAGTCTATTTGCTCCGAAAAGCCACGAGTCAGCTCAACTTCTTTCCACGACATGTTCTCTCGCATTAGCATGCGGTTAGGTTCCGGCAAGTCAAGTGCAGCAGCATTTGCAGCAAAGTGTAGGCGAGCGTGAGCTCGGGAAGAACCAGCTCAGGAAACGTGGCGAGCGCAATGGGGCCGAGTCACCAACATTCTGGCTCCGGTCAGAGCTTCCCGGTGGTAACGCAGCATGTGCTTTGCCAACACCATGCCCGCGGGCCAGGTTTGACCTCCGCATCCCGAAGCGAGGTCCTCGTGGAGCTTGAGGGGAGTGGACAGTAGGCCGGCGATGTCGAAGGAGTTGGTTTGTGCGGCCTTGTAGGCGGGTAGCGGGGTGAGATCTTCGCCGATCGCCAAGGGTGAGAACTCAGGCGAGGGAGACCTCTCGGCGGAGTCCATCTGTTCTGGAATGAGAGGGTTGTTGAGAATTCTCATAATGCTATTGTTTTTTTTCTGGGTAAGTACAGATGATGCAACGGTAAGTCGAGTGCGTCTGGAGGCAAAGTTGTAGGCAGAGCAGGCTGAGAGCGCGTTTAATTCTCTCAAGGCAGGTGGTGCTTTTGAGCGTTTGCAGATCTGAGAGGCAGAAAAGAGCGGTATCGCTGGTCTTTGTTGGGCTATTTTTTTTTTTTTTTTTTTTTTTTTTTTTTTGGGGGGGGGGGCGAGAAGTACGGATAGAAAGGTGGTTTTAAGGGGCCAGGCGGGCCCGGTAGCGGGGGGGGGTGGTTAATAAAACAGCGCGGAGAAAAATTTTGGGGAGGGGGTTAAGGC